>CAOLHI010002729.1:0-233601 GCA_948474755.1 Ctenosaura bakeri | reverse complement strand
AAACATGTCTCCAAAAAGAAGTAAAGCACAGGCCAAATCCATCTTTCTCTGGTTGGAAGGTATGAGGTAAAGCTTGAATAAGAGTGGTTTACTTAAGGTTTTTAACTCTCTCACTGAACAGTAGTATGCAACCCTACTTCACTTCAGCTAATTCATGCCTGAAGGTGATTGAATGAAATTACTTAAAAACCTTTCAAAACAAGAAGGCTGAATATTTCCCCTACATCTAACCAAGCATTTTTTTCCTGAATATAGCCAAGCATGCCCTTTGAAAGACCTTTTTGAAGATAACATTTCACAAATCAGTGACCATCACCAAAAAGCCCCTCCTGTCTATCTCTCACAGCACATATCTGAAAAGATTTTGCATATTTCTGGCTTTATTTGTGCCTTACTGCTGCTGAACACAGAAAAATATTTTTCCAGTTTAAAATGCTGCTTATCATGTCTGTGTTCCTAATAATCCTTCTTATGAATGGACTATTAGTCACCTAAATAAGTGGGAGTTGTTGAATGAGTATCTTAATTCAACAGCTGTTCCAGAGATTCCTGCACTGAGCAGTGGTCTGGGCACGCTTTTGCTTCCAAGAGAGACCTGCATCTATATATTTCCCAAACAAATGCACAGCACAGTCAGGCCCATTCCACAGGATGACACTTTCGCACACCGTCCCATCACAATCCTAGCAGCACTTCTGCTGGGATGGGAACATGTCCCCAGCGCTCCTCTCTGCACCTGATTGCCTTTGGAAGGGAGTGCGAGGGAAACACCCCTTCCTTCTGCACTGCAGCTGGCCTTCTTCCCATGCTACAGTGAGGAAGAAAGCACATGATGGCGCTTCCAGCTCTTCTGCATGCCCAGCTCTGATGGAAGGCTCACACGAGCAGGGGTCACTGATGGAGTTTTTCCATCAATGATATACCCTGTGATCATGCCAGCTGGCGATGCAAGAAGGGTGGGACTGCAACAACTACATGGAAGCATAGTCATGGTCCCGCTCCTCTCATGCCCCCATGCCAGGAGGGCACAGTCTTGCAGAAAGGGCCTCAGTCTCCTACCTCTGATCACTCAGTGGCAGTGAGAAGGGGCCACCTTCCTCATCAGACTCACATTGTCAGAACGAAACGTTACTTTTAAAAATAATTCCTTATGTAAATCGTTACAGAGCCAGCTCCAATGTAATTTGTTGCCATGTATGTTATACTGTGTTGCTTATACTTTTCTTGTTACTTATTACTTTAAAAAAAATAAGGATTTACCCAAGGGAATAACACTGAACATGACAATTTTTATTCAAAATGCCTGCTAACCAGAAGATATTGCTCATTACACCAAAAGACAATGCCTTTCACATTAATTGCCTTAGCTTTGAACTATGCTATCATTATGCTTGTTAACTTCAACCCTTGTATCAGGAAAGCACGTACACGAAACTCAGCAGCAAGCCAATACATATTGTTTTCCATGCAGGTGTTTATTTTTGCATGCCAATCCCAGCCGCTCAGGCCTTACTTACTTTAGATATGATGACTGGTTCATTTTCTAACAAGTGCTTGCCAATTACCAGATCTGCGCTTCCTGAAGAAATATTTCGCTCTAATATATGGCCACTCTAAAAACAGAAACAAGCAGAGTAAACACTCTTCCATACATGAAACAAAGAGAAAAGGCTTTACTATTTTATAGTAGAACAGTGAAGTCTAATCACAATTAACTGTGTGAACAAATGCTTTGTGAGATGTTACTGTTATCCCAAAGTTAGCTGCTTTCTGTATCTTCAGATGGAAATGTAAATAGCCCACTCAAATTAAAAAGATAAATAGGGAGTTACAGTAGACAGCTCACTCTTGCTGCACTTTTTCTTGGAGGCTTAAAGTTTCTTTTCCAAGTACAAATTTCTTTTTATTACATGTTAGCTCAGGGATTTGCAGAGTTATAGTTCAAAAGTAACTTTCTCAAATTATCTTTTTTCTTCTAATTATGTTTATATTCAGTGTCTTTTCTTGAGATTCTTGCAGTGACTCCACAAATCTCTAACTTTCTCTTGAAAGACTATGTTACAATCATGTGTCATATTCTGATATATGTTCTCCATTATGGGCCTAGTTGAGCATTCATCCTCACACAATTAACAATTTTGGTAAAGTGGGGAGGAGACTAGCACCTATTGGCCCTCCCACCATGGGGGGAACACATATACTGAAAGAAGGCTGTCCTATGCATGCAGGCCCCTCCTTCACCATGGAAGCCCTCTTTCTGCAGATGATCCCCCATCAGAGATGGGCAAAACAGGGCTCTCCAGACTGGGAGACTGCATCTCCCAGGATTCCTCACCACTAGCTATCCTGACTAGGACTGGCGGGAACTGCAGGCAAGGCCAATGGGGGTACTGGGGACATAATTATGAGGGCACAACCCAGTTCTCTATCATTCAAGGGGCTGTTAATCACATGCCCCAGTGAGATGCAGATCTGTTCAATTTCATCAAGCAGAAAATGTTGTGTATCTCCTCATCTTTCCATTAAGTGTTAAAACTTAACATACTGCATTTGTGTTTCTTGCTGGTATTTGCTAAATTGTAATTCACTAAATTGTACTGTTTATGTCCTAAATATGTCTGTCTTCTCTTTATGCATGATTCAGAAAGACACTTAAGCCAAGTAACAGAAATCTTCATAGCTATTTCTACTTCCTCAAGAGTTTTTGACTGCACAATACTTCTACTATGGAAATGTCAAGAACATGGGAGAGCTTACTTGAACTCTCTGCCCTTTTAAATCTCTTAATTTTTTTTAGCATAAATGCCATTTTGATATGAGACAGGTGGATCCCCTTGAAGGAAAGCATCTTTAGAAAATAAAATGTTACTAATCAGTTTTAGTTCTTAGAACTACTTTCAAATGAAAAAAAATAACTTAAAAATAAGAAAGAACAGTTATATTTTGCCTGCTTATCAATTTCTAAACGAAGAATACAACAAAAGTTTTAACTTGCTGTAGACTAAATGTTTACACAGGTTAACCAGAAGCAAGAGAATATATAAGTCACCAAAATTAACCCCCCTTCATTATACCTATACCCTCAGAGGTTTTACTAAATAGACTTTAGATTTTTTCACATACTCAAGGTGAACAGAGTGATTCCAAGATTCTCCTTGGCAGCTTGTAGTACAATGGAAATGCACACACAATCCATTGTGAAGTTGGCACTAGTTGAATGTAAGGTCTGCAACTATGATCCCATGTTTCAATTCAGGGGTATTCATTTTCTGTTTTATGACAATGTGAAGACGGCCCTAATTATAATTACTTCTACGTTTACTACTTTACTTTCTCAGGCTGAAAAATTAAAACCTAACAATCAAGTAAGCCATCACGTATGACAAGAAAAATATCCTTTCCTATGGCAACTCAGCTTCTCAGCATAGTGGATCTGATTCAGAAATGCCAAGCAGGCAAAAAGTTATGGTCATTCATTCCAATTTGGCAGCTTCTGGAAATCCTCCACCTAGAATCACCAAGCCACAGACCACTGTTACAGTTTTGTCTGCCTGCTTGAAACAGGTAAAAGGAACTTGTAGCACTCTGTTCTCCACTACCTGTCTTGCTATTATGAATGAAGAACAAATGACAGGAAGGAGGCTGAGATTTCTTTCTTCTGCAGGAATATTAAATCCTTTCCACAGGATGGCACCCGTCCCACCCTTCTCACATCGCGATCACATGAGCCTTCTGTCACAGCCAGCCATGCAGAAGAGCCAGAAGTGTGACCATGCCCTTCTTTCCCTACTACAACATGGGAAGAAGGCTGGCTGCAGTGTGGAAAGAAGGGCATGTCCTTTGCTCCCTTCTGCAGGCAGCCAGTTGGGTGTGGAGAGGAGTGCTAGGGACACACTCCCATCCTGGCAGAGGAGATGCCAGGATTGCGATGGGACGATGCACAAGCGTGTCATCCTGCGAAAGGGGTATTAGAAGCATTTCTCTTTTTCTACTTGAAATAGAATAACCCTGAAAAGAAGCTCACTCTTTTGTAATTCTGCTTCCTTTTGTGATACTTTCATGGACCAGTAGGCATATAGCTCCCCTCCTTGCTGATAGACTATGGAGTGGGAAGGAGTTAAGTGTTTTGCTTCCATCTTGGTTGCTGTGGCACTGTCATCATTACTTGCTCCACAACTGTAAAGCAAGTAACTAAGAAGTCCAGCTGAAATCTTCACCATGATTATGCAGGCATTCGGATATGAATTTGTTTTTAGCACATTTGTGGGAGGAAATAAACATGTTGGGACAAGAAATTAGAATATATTATTTAAATTACAAACCCCAAAGGAAAAGAAAAGTTAGAAAAGGGTATAGAACAAGGTCAAGCATTAAATTAATGGGAAAGACACACCTATTTAATGTCCCTCAGGGAGAAAAGATTCAATTGGTACCTTACTCGCAAACCTAGTGGCATGTTTTCTAACATAAAATGAATTAACCATTATTTTGGTGGATTAAAAAAACTTGCTTTCCTGGATTATTTTCTGACTTCATGGGAATTTCGATGTATTAAGGGTTAGACTTAGCAGAAGGGTTAACTTTATACATCTTTTATTTCTTGAATGCCATGAGAATTACTGGGTTGACATTTGATCATGTTCAAAATAGAAATCAACAATGTAAGTTAGTCATAAAACTTAAGTCTCATTGGCTTCAGTGGGTCTGTTCTAAGCATGATATAAGTCTGGATCCAACTTACTGTCATTTTCTTTCTCGATTCTATTCTCAGTTATCATTTTCACCATAGAATTCATTTTGTGTAAGCAACCAAAGCCCACTTCTTGATTTTCATTGAAAAAAAGTAATTAGATTACCAGTTTTCTCAGATACATGATCTCTTCTAACAGCCATTTTCAGGTTTATTTCAATTTTCCTTTCTCTCAGAACTCATGTGTAATTGCCTGTTAACCACCATTCCATATTATTTTCTTTCTGCCTGACTTTATTGCTCATAATTACTGATAAATTATCACTGGCATGAACAGGTTGCTTACCTGTAACTGTGGTTCTTCGAGTGGTCATCTGTGCCCTCACACACTGGGAGTTTTCGTGCATGCGCAGTAACATTTGGAAGATTCTAGAGCTTAGCAGCTTGGCAGGAACCCCTCCCCCATACCTGTACTGAGCATTCTCAGCCCGCCAAGCCAACCGTCTCTCCTCAGTTCTGGAGTCCACCAATTAGGGACCTGAAAGAGGGGACAGCTGGGCGGGTGTGTGTGAGGGCACAGATGACCACTTGAAGAACCACAGTACCAGGTAAGCAACCTGCTCTTCTTCTTCATGATCTCTGTGCCTCACATACTAGGAGATTTTGTAGCTTACCAGTTGGACAGTGGGTCAGGTCCTAGAGAACGGAAGACAACACCACACGTCCAAACTGGGCATCTCTCCAGGACTGGCAGTCCAGTCTGTAGTGGCGCATGAAGGTCAAGGGTTGAGACCAGGTCGCCACATGGCACAGTTCCTGCAGGTCTACTCCTCGAAGGAGCGCTGCTGAAAAAGTCACGGCTCTGGTGGAATGAGCACGCAACAAAGCTGACAGAGGCTGCTTGGCCAGTTCGTACGCCAGCAGAATAGTCTGGGCCACGCATTTGGAAAACCTCTGCGTGGACACCTTGTGGCCTTTTTGATGCCCACCGTAGCACATGAACAAGTGGGGTGTCTGACAGAAAGGCACAGTCCGGTGCATGTAGAAAGCCAAGGCCCGACGAACATCAAGGGAGTGAAGGGAGCGCTCCAGAGGTGTAGTCGGATCCAGGTAAAAAGCAGGTAAGACGATGTCCTGGCTAAGGTGGAAGTGTGATACCACCTTGGGCAGGAAGGAAATGTCAGGGCGAAGGACTACCTTGTCTCAGTGGAAGACGAGGAAGGGCTCATCGGATCGCAATGCTGTCAGCTCACTCGCCCGCCTGGCTGAGATGACAGCTACCAGGAAAGCAGTCTTGATGGTCAGGAGCCTGTCATCAGCAGTCACCATGGGCTCGAAGGGCGGTCGCATCAACTGTGATAGTACCAAGGATAGCGACCAAGGCGGCAGCAGTGGCGACACCGGTGGATGAATGTGTTGCAGGCCCTTCATAAACTGCTTGAGGGTAGCGTCCCTGAAGAGAGCTGCCGAGGGGGGCCCTCGTGGCTGATAGGCCATGATCGCGGCGAGGCAGACCTTCAGGGATGGAAATGCGAGCCCTTGCTGCCGAAGGTGGAAGAGAAAATGGAGCATGGTGGGCAGGTTAACAGGTGATACCAGCTCACGATGTGCCTCTGCGAAGGTGATGAATTTCTGCCACTGATAGTGGTCGTTGCAGCGTGTCGACTCCTTCCTAGACGCGGTGAGGACATCCTGGATGGTCGGGTCCTCTAAGACGTTATCCTCCAAGCATGGAGGGCCAGCAGCGGCAGGTCCGGGTGGAGAATGAGACCGTCGGAGTCGACAGGAGATCTGATGCTGTTGGAAACTTGAGGAGTCGACCGCGAGCAGCCTCAAGCAGGGGCCCGAACCAGTGCTGCTTCAGCCAATATGGGGCTACGAGGACAATGTTGGCCTGGTCCGTGAGGATCTTGGCAACCACTCGACCCAGGAGAGGGAACGGCGGGAACGCGTAGAGGAGCCCACTGGTCCATTCAAACTGGAAGGCATCGCTGAGAGAGCCCCGACCGAGGTCGGCTGTCGAGCAGTACCGGCGACACTTCCTGTTCTGGCTGCTGGCAAAGAGATCGATCGTTGGCTCACCGCATCGATCTCGTATCATCTGGACTGCCGCATCCAAGAGAGACCACTCATGGTGGCACGAGGTGTCCCTGCTGACGGCGTCTGCCATGGTGTTTTCTTGGCCTGCCAGATGCACCACAACTGGGTGAACTCGGAGCGACAAGCACCAGTTCCAAAGCTGAAGAGCTATGGTGAGGAGGATGGTTGAATGAGTCCCTCCTTGCCTGTTGACATAGCAGACGGCTGTCGTGTTGTCTGACAGGTTCTGCACCGTGCGGCCAACAACTAAGTTGCGGAAAGCCCTCAGAGCTTTCCAGATGGCAAGGAGCTCGAGGATGTTGATGTGTAGGCTGGTCTTCTCGTCGATCCAGCATCCCTGAACCCTGAGATCGCCGTAGTGCTCCCCATCCGAAGAGGGAGGCGTCTGTCATTACCGTGAGCCGAGGAGTTGGTTCTCGGAACGGCATCCCTGACAGCAGATGATGATAGGATAGCCACCATTGCAGGGAGTGACGCACCTGTCGAGGAATCTGTAGAAGGTGCCTCTGGTCATCCAGGAACGGGTCGAAAACCCTGACAAACCAGTGCTGGAGTGGGCGGGCGCAGAGAAGAGATAGGTAAGTGACCAACATGGTCGAGGTCATGTATCCGAGAAGTTGCTGGATCCTTCTCCCCGATGTCATCGGGGCATCGAGAGTGGCTGATGCGGCCTGACAGAGGGTGCGTGCCCGCTCTATAGGCAGATATGCTCTGGCAGATACTGAGTCCAAGGTCGCTCCAATGAAGTCGGGGACCCTCGCCGACTCAAGGTGCGACTTCTTTGGATTGACCTGAAGGCCAAGGTGGAACAGAAGAGATAGAGTCCGATGAATGTTCTTGTACAGCTTTTGTCTGCAGGATGCCACCAACAGCTAGTCGTCCAAATAAAGGTAGATCATGATGCCCTTCGTCTGCAGGTACGATACCACAGGGGCCATGTATTTGGTGAAGACCCTGGGACCACTGGAGAGTCCGAACGGTAGCACCCTGTACTGGCAGCAGGTACCGTCGACCGCGAACCATAGATATTGTCTGTGCTGCAGGCAAATGGCAATGTGGAAATAAGCATCCCGAAGATCGATGGAGGCGAACCAGTCCCATCACCGAAGGAAGGGCAGAATCGAAGACAGAGTGACCATCTTGAACTTCTTGTGGCGGATGTACTCGTTTACCCCTCTGAGGTCCAGAATTGGTCATATGGTACTGTTCAATTTCAGTACCACGAAGTATCGGGAGAAGAAGCCGGTGGTACTGGCGGAGGACGGCAGTTCTTCGATGGCCCCTTTGTGCAGTAGGGACTGGATCTCCTCTAGCAGAGCCGAGCTGGCCGGGGTGGAATAGTAGACGCCTCGCAGTGGAATATCATGAAACTTGATGGCGTAACCAAGACGGACGAAAGAGAGAACCCAAGAGTCCATCGTGATGTGGCACCATTCGGTGAGATGTCGGGCCAGGCTTGGTTGATCTTCGAAGGCAGCAGGCAGGCTGAAGAGTGGCTGTGATGGCGACCCGCGAAGGCGGTCAAAACCAGACTTCTTCGAAGAAGAAGGCTGGCATCTCCGAAGAGGTCTCTGAGCCGAGGACGACATCAACGGGCAGGATGGAGCCGAATGAGGCAAGCGAGGCTGGTAGGTTGATGAAGATGAACGAGAGCCGAAACTACGGTGGGGCTGAGACGGCTGATGGATCCCCATCTTTTTCACTGTCAGGCGCGCTTTTACCAGGTGCTCCATCGTCTCATCGGTCATGGCATCGAACAACCCCTGACCATCGAAAGGGGGTCTTCTATCCGCTTCTGGGTGTCTTCCTGTAGGCCCGCCAATCGCAGCCAGGCAAAGCGTCTGAGGGCAACAGAGCCGGCCATCACTCAAGCCGCCACCTCCACTGAGTGTCTAGATGACAGAATTTGTTGGTTGGCGAATGCTACGGATTCATTAAAGAATTGCATAGCACTCGCTCGATGATCCTCAGGGAGGTGTGCCAGGAAAGGAAAGAATTTGTCCAGCAGGTTCCTCTGGTAGGCGGTGAGGCAGGCTTGGGTGTTGGATACCCTGGCAATGAAAGACGAGGCAGAATAGAATCTCCTGCCGAAGGTATCCAGACGGCAGCCTTCTCAGTCCAGTGAGGTGGTGTGTGCCCTCCTGCCACCCTTGGTCTGGGAGGACTCGACCACAATGGAATTGGGCACCGGATGCATAAACAGAAATTTGGCCTCCTCCTTCTGTATCTGGTAAAGGTGTTCCAACTGGGGCAGGATTGGTTGAGCTGACGCCGGCTGGGCCCAAGGACATTTGAGGGCTTCCATTAAAGTCGGCAAGAATGGTAGCGGTGCTGTGGACGGAGGATGGGTGTCCACATACTGGAACACCGGGTCTTGCATGACTAGAGCCGGGTCCGCAACCTTCAATCCAAGTGCCGTTGCCATCTGGAGAAGGATATTGGAAAACTGACATCTTCCAGTGCCAACTCCGGTACGGGGTCCCCAAAGGCCAAGGGTGGAGATTAATGTGATGCAGGCGTTGACTCGTCAGACTCTGAGTCAGTCTCGTAAGTTTGAGACGACCTAGATGGAGACCCCTCTGTCGATGGTCGCTGCGGTGGCAATGCCAAAGTGACCGTTGGCGCAGTTGTCGTTGTCGGTATTGTGGTTGGTGCCAGTGGAGCAACCGGCAGCTGGGACGCTGTGGTCATGGCAACTGGCACAACCACAGGCAGCAGGCGCTGAATCGCCTGAGTAGCAGTCACAGCGGAGGATGAGGTCTGCGCCAGGAGAGGCTCCGAGACACAGTTGCGGTAACCCTAGGAGACGGAGACACAGCCCGGTATCGCGGCAAGCACTCTTGGGACCTCTCGTGATGCAGGGATCTCAAGAGCGAGCGAGATAGTGAGCACTGATATCACAAGTGGTACCTGCCGTGAGATGGAGAGCGTGACCTTCGGTAGGGCTACCAGTACCTCACGTTAGGGTGGTACCAGTCTCTATACGCAGGAGAAAAGGACCGGTACGAGCCTGGTTGCTACAGCAAGATGTGTTCCCAGCCGTATCTCGCTATGTGCGAGGCAGACTAGTACGGCGAGTCAAAAGGGGGCCGAGACCAGGCCCGCTCCTGGTAGGCCTCCCGCCAGTGCGGGGATCGATGTCTCATTCTGCGTTCTGAGGAGTGCAACTCACTCCTCCCAGAAGCTGCCTGATGACGGGGCGAGGCCCAAAGTGAGGTCGAGATATTCTTCGGGTGGTCCATCCCTTCTGTGTGACTGGGCGGAGATATCGCGGCAGCAAGCACATGCGGGCCCAAAGGCGCAGCCGAGCCAGCAGTCTGGTCTTCGTCAGAGACCTCTAGGATTTCTGGTGGTTCCAACTCCTTGCCCAGATCCCCAGGCGGTTGGGTCGGAGAAGGTGTCGGAGGGCAGGTCTTATTAGAGGGCAAACCCCACTTCTCCTTCTTCTTTTCTTCTTCTCCCTCTCTTTAGACACATCATGCGGAGGGGGCTGCTTGCGTTGGGCAGCAATAAGCGGTCTGGTGGACTTGGCTACCTGCGAGCCCGCAGGAGCCTCCTTAGAAGTTGACGCTCCCGACGATATTTTCGGGATCCACGGTAAGGCCGATATCGGAGGCCGAGATGACGATACCAAGCCCGGTACCATTGATGTCATCGGTACGGCAGCCGCCAGTACCAACGAGGGTGTGCTCGTTGGTCGGCTCGATGTAGAAGGTCGAGACATGACGGACTCTCCGGCCGCTTGATCCCTTGCCTGCAGAGATTCCTCCCAACAGTGGGACTTTAGGTGGGATGAGCGATTCCACAGGGTCTGGGCGGTGAAGTCACAACAGATGGAGCAGGCCTTCATGTTGTGAGTCTCCCCAAGACAGAAGAGACACTCACTGCATCCGTCCGACAGTGCGATCTTGCGACCACAGGTGACGCAAAATTTAAACAGTGCAGACATAGAAAGTCAAAGGAGATGGAAAGAGAATCCAAGAGGGGGAAACTCTCGGAAGCACAGAAAAGATCGAGGGTCAAAGAAGAAGGTCGAAGGAGGGGTCAAGAAGTTCGAAAATACCAAATCCAAATTCCGAATACCAAAAGCAAAAGTCAAAAACCGAATTCTGAAGTCAAATACCAATAAAAACAGTCCAAAGAACAAGCCAAACAGCACCGCTAAGGAAGAACCTTCCGTTCACTAGGGCGGACAAGAAAGAACTGAGACAAGACCGTTGGCTTGGCTGGCTGAGCATGCTCAGTACGGGCATGGGGGAGCAGTTCCCGCCAAGCTGCTAAGCTCTAGAATCTTCCGAACATTACCGTGCATGCGCGAAAACTCCCAGTGTGCGAGGAACAGAGACCACGAAGAAGAAAATCTATTCACTAGGTGCTTAAATTTGTGTATAGGCTTTACCACTTCTGGCACAGCTAGAGTTTTACATGACTGAATGTTTCTGGTCTGGAATAACTTTTTGAATAGAGATGAAGTTGCAAGAAGACAACTTCTAACCTAATCCTATCCATTATAAGGTAGTTTTCTGAAATGTTGTTGGAGAGGACGATCCCCTAGATTCATTGGAGTTGCCCGCTCTTACGTTTCCATATTTTCAGTATTTCACATTAAGGTTTAATATTTTAGCATAAAAAACAAAAATCCTTTAATATACTTTTCATTCTTAAACAACCATGTTTCTCATCCAAATTCATTCACAAAGCCAGAGTTACAATTAACAAGCAAGTCACATCATTTCCAAAGCACTTCAGTTTGATAAGGAAAATCAAAAGTTAAAAAAAATCCTAGAATAAGAGATAATTAGACATGATGAGAAAACACTGAGTTCCCAGGGCTACAATTCCCTTGATAACTTGACTGCAGGTGGACTGAAGAGCACCATGGCCAAGAAGATTGGTGGGTAGACGGGTGAGTTGATTTTTCTTCCTGCAAATCCTGAACCTCCGGAGTTTCTCCTTCCAGCTTTGCAGCGTACACAGCTAGGCAAGAAGCCTTGGGAACAGTTATAAGGAAAAACTAGTTGACCAAAGGAGGCATTGGACACTTCTCTCTCTCCAATCCTTGCACTCACACATTTGTCCTATCATCTTGGAGAATACATGGCTGCAACCATGCATTCCCACCTACTCTGCACTAAAAGTAAGTTTGAATGGATTTTCCTACATCATTACAGAAGTCCACCTGACTTTCACCTTCTTCTTTGCTTACTGATCCCTTTCTAAAGCAGCAGCAGAAATTAAAAGAACATATGGTCTGTAATAGACTTTTATCAATGTCATTCATAGTAGCAAGCTATATAAAACTTCACTTAAACAAAATATAAATAATAAGGAATGATGTAAAGAAATTAGAGCATTTCAATATGAACAAATAATATCTTGCTCTGTCACCTACCTGCCTACTGTCCCTCTGGGAAGATGATGAAGAAGAGGCACTTTTATGAGACGGTGTAGAGGTTTTGTGAGCAGGAGATACACCTTTCTCCTCTGAACTCATCTCTGCAGCTAAATTCCTGCGATCTCCTTTCACAGATAAGACCACATGAATCTCCTTTCAGTCTTCGATATAAACAGGGAGCCAAATAATTTTCAGCATTATTCCAATTCACAGTGCATCCTTTACATTAAAGGAATTGATGAATTCAAAAGGCATCGAAACCAACCTTGAAAGAAAAGATGTGGAGATTACATATATGCTTACCAGGTAAGTGTGAGATATTCCATAACACATTCCTCAGTAAATAAAAAGAAAAAATGTAAGAGTGGTGAATCTGTCCCCTTTGTTACATCTACAAATTTAAATCAATCCCTTAGGACTTCCCAATTAAATAAATGAAAAGCACATCATCCCAGCAGATCTCAAGAAAATGTCTGCATGAAAATAAAGATTCCAACAATCAAGAAAAATCAGGAGTCCGAGGCAGGAAGGAGGTTCAGGAGGTAATCATAAAATATTTTCCCAATATGACTGGTCTGGAAAAAAGAGATGATTCTTTTTCAGAAGAAAATTCTGGTCTGCAGGTTTTCTAACTAGTACTCTCTTCAATGGCAAAATATAGTTCCTACTTGCATGATACAGATTATTTTCTTTTGTTTGGCTTCCTAAGTGACAAGTTACTTTGAACCTAAAATTGTTTTAAAAACCATCTTTTCCTACTCCCTGTACACCCCACCACAGCTCTATTTGTTTAGAAATGCATGCATAGGTGGATAGCGTCATTTAAAGAATATGTAGGAAGCCCAGTATCTATGGCAACTATGGCATCTTCATCTTCTCCACATATGAATGCCATTGACATGAATGTGATTATTCACAATAAACAACAAACAGACATCTTCCCTATGATTCCATGGCACTTTCCAGAAATGATATGGACTAACTCCATTATGTTTGGAGCTAGAGTAAGAAAAGTTTGGAGATAAGCAAACTGTCAGATAAGAAATAACAAGGCTGGTAGACTTGCCAAGGTTTTTTCTGAGATGGACTCTGTGGCAGATAGTGTATGTTTATATACAGCAGCCCACTGTGAATTTCAAACAAGAATAGGTTTCTCATTAGGTAGTTAGCATTTGACAGTATGGGCACATGTATCTACAGAGCTCTCTCTCATATATACACATGCACAAACACACACACACACACTTCCGTAGTAGGCTATAATTCAGAGGAAGGAGCTGGCAAAATTACCTCTACATACTCCTTGCCTAAGAAAATTCTTTGAAGTTCATGGGGTCACCATAATTTGGCAGGTGACTTGGAGGTGCTTGGCCACACACAATACTACCCAGTGTTTCCAAGCATATGGAAAGCCTCCAAGCACAGAGGAAACTCTTCTCTTTAGACTGCCACTCTCCACATCAGCAGAGCAACTATGGAGGCAAGCATACTCTCCTCCACACATTTACTGTCACCACATCATAAATGCCTGAACCAGGCTACAGCTACATAAAATTAAGAGAGACAATTGTTACACAGCAGCCCAGTCACACATATAACCTGCTCAATACCTTGGTGAAAATATCAACTTTTTTCCCCGAGAAATGGATCAAGAGCAAGAAGTTTGAAGGCTGCCAGCAATGGGAAAGCATTATTGGATGACAGCAAAAGGGCTAATGCCCAGTTATCAATGTGTGTCTTCTACCAATTAAATTAAAGGGTGATTCCCACAGGGGAACTCAAGGTACACAGATGTGTCTTTGTAATTGACATAGGGCCACACAACCCACTAGGTACTTCCAAGATTGCTACCAACAGCTCCATCTCTTAGTCAGTCCTCATCCAATTAGGATGTTTACAGGTAACATGGTACAGCCTTCAATTTGTAATTTGGATTATTAATTCCCTGTGAATCTGTGAACAAAAGTATACTAATCACACAGATCTTTTCTGTAAAACTAATAGCTATATTATTCACTCTGGCCTAAATCTAATTATTAGTCCCAACCAGAGTAGACCTGCAGAATCAGTGGAATTTATGCAAGTGCCAACTTATTATTTACATTTATTCAATGAATCTACTCTTGTTGGTGCTAACAACTGCATTTATCAGACTAATCTTCACCCTATTCTTTCTGAATTTCCAAAGAAGCTAATTCTCCAACTTTGAGTTACATTCATAATGGTGTACCATGTGCATGATACGCATTTTATCATTCCTGTTAAGGTTGCTAGGATAAAAACTGGAGACAACTCCTGTGCCTTTAGTGGTTGTCTAGAAGAGGGAATTTTAGCAGGTATTGCTGACTACCTAGTTATGTGAGAAGCATCATCTGTTGACTTTCTCTCTTGTACGCAATCATTAAAGGTATGGAAGCAGTTTCCAGTTTTCAATCTGGCAACTCTGATGTCCATGATAATTGTATACATATATGTTCATGTGTACTTGCGAGCAAGGACACATGGGATACATGTATATGTCTCTGTGCGCGTGATATAGTTAGATCCATAAATTAAGCTTTTCTTTATTAAGTTCCTATCTCCACAAAAATAATGTCTGAGCAAAAGCAAAATAGGCCTCACACGAAATTAGCCCTGGAGCAAGTTCTTCCCCCATTTGGGAGAAGGGGGAAAATTAAACAACCAAAAAAAATTTTTTTCAGTGTTAGATTTCAACCTGGGACAATGGATTATAAGTAACAGAAGACACATTTGCAGACTGTATTCTCCTCACCAATGAAGAATAAAAATCAGCTTCACCAAATTTTGTAGTTCAGTGAAGTGCTTATAGGTCAGAACATGAAACACTGAAGCATGTTTGAGCTCATTAGGCTAAATATGATGTTTATTTCTCTTAATGTTTGCACATCAACATCCTCAGTGTCAGAGCACATGCTTTATGCACAGAAGTTTCCTGGCTTAATGCCTAGCATCTTCAGATAGAGCTAGGAAACCCTGAATGAAACCTTGGGGAGACACTGTCAGCTGCTGTTAACCAAACAGGTTACATGCGCCAGTGGCCTAACTCTTATGTACTAATGTAACTTAAGCACTGGAAAGTGCAGTCCTAGTATTACACTCTGATCTTTCTAAGACATTCAGTTGTGTACATTTTGAGATTGCAGTCAGATGCTGCAGGCTTTTGCTGTAAATACAGAAACTGCTGCACTTACAAATCCATATCTATATGCACCGCTATATCCATATTGTATAAACATACTATGTGAGAACCTTCTAAAAGCATCTATATTAAGTCTTTCTTTAAAAAAAGATGGACACACTTCCTTGATTTAGTTCAAATAAAATGGAGCAAATAGGAAGGGTTTCTAAACTATTCATGGTGAACAGGAGACATTAAAAACACTTGTTGACTGGACCTTCAGTAAATGAATATCTAAATAACTGATATGTCTGGATTCCATTCAGTTGATGCATGTAGAGGATTTTATATGTGTCAATGGAGGTGTGAGAAAGATAAACCTTGGACATATGACAGCTGGGCTCTTTTAAAACACATTAATGAAAGGTAAGTGTACAAAGGGTTGGTTATTAGCTTTAAAGCCATACACAGTTTGGGTCTAGGTCATCTACAAGTTCACGTTCTCTGGTACAATCCACCCCAAAGACTCAGGTCCTCTGGGGGACATTTCCTTCAGTCAGCCAAGACTAGGATAGCAACTGTAACCCAGAGGACATTTTCTTCTGCAACCCCCAGACTGTGGAATGACCTGCTGGAAAAGACTGGAAGAGATTGGGATGTTATAATATATGTAGTGTTCTGGAAGACTCATGAGGACTATCCTGACCAATTTATCACATCTCCTTTCTCGTTCCCAGCCAGCATCACAATGTTGTGTTGTTGTTGTTGTTGCTGCTGCTGCTGCTCTTGTGTGCCTTCAAGTCATTTCCAACTTATAAAGACCCTAAAGTGAACTTATCATGAGGTTTTCTGGGGCTGAGAGTATGTAACATGCCCAAGGTTACCCAGTGGGCTTCCATGGCCAAGCAGGGAATTGAACCCTGGACTTCATGTTCATAGTTCAACACTCAAACCACTACACCACGCTGGCTCTTATCTTCCAATAATTTCTTCCACCATTCATATGGTTATAGATTCATTTTGGCTTAGGCAACATTTTTCCTCCTGCCTTTGTCTCCCAATGGCCATCATTAAAACTCAACTTGTCACCTCATCACCCTATCCACAAGTTTCGCATGTCTATTGCTATTCATATATATAGTCTGTTCATTCATAAATGTCTCTTCCTAGGTACTTCATTCTATGAATCTGCTCATGTACGCTTAAGTCTATGAAGACTTACGCTACCTATTTCTTTCTCTCAGTCTCAAAGGTGCTACAAGATCCATTCGCACAGTGATTCAGACTAACACAGCCTCGCTTTTTAATGTTATGTGTGTAATCTACTGATGTATTTTAATGTGTTGTTGTTCCCTAACCCAAACCACATTATGATGATGATGTATCAGTACTAGAGCCAAACATGGTATTAGCCAAAAGTCTAACAGAAAGAAAAAAAAAGATTTTTTATGAACTTCGGGTCGGATGCCTGTGCAAAGATAAACAACACTTTGCTCTACAGCATCTGGGAAAAAGAACTAAAGCATAAAAGTTAAAAAGTCAATGCATTAACAACAGACTATTGGACTAGGACTACAGAGACCCAAGTTCAAATCCTCACTTAGTTGAGATCATTAGGTGACTGAGACAAATCAGAAACAGGGATGTTGTTAAAAATTATTTTGTACTTGTTACAACATTTGAAATGCAATTTGTTGGCATTACTCATAAGTCATCTTACTCATTAGTTTTCATGATTTGCTTTAAAAGAAAAAGGAATAGGATTAAGGTTTCCATATTTCAGGGTCCTGTCCCTTTTCCTAAGTCTTGGGAGAAAGGGAAAAATCTCAGAAGAAGAGTACTGTCTTGAACAGAACAGTTTTTAAAGGTATTTACCACTGGCCTGGGTACTGCAGGCTGCTAAAGAGCAGGTGCTACAGACTCTCCATGGGCTCTGCCTAGCCAACTCCTCCCTCTCTCAAAGTTTCTCAAAACGCAGCCTGCACCAGGGCTCAGTCGGAGGTAATGAACCATGGGAGACAATAGTGAGATGTCTCAATATTCACAGTGTTTCAGGAGCCACGGAAAATGGTGCTAGAGAATTGCTGCTTTGTGGTTTTTTCCATCTTTGTTAACTTTCCCAATGGTCTTCCTACTTTCCTCAGCATATACTAAATGCCTGAAGCCACCATTTTTCACTTTTAGTCTGAGATGCACATGGCTTGCAATCTGGGGATGTCATTAAGCATGGCAGATTAAGCATCAGCCACAGTTTGTCAGAGTACGTCATTCCAATAAAGGAGTCTAACAAACGAAAAATACTTCTGTTTGGAAATTTACATCTTCTCAGCTTTGAATACGCACAAAAGCTTTCCTCAGTCATCTAGACATCTTAACAAACACTTCTTTTAAGAACACACAAGAGTAATAGGCTAATCAATGAAAAATTTCAAAGAAAATAAAAAGTTTTCCAAACTCTCCTGTTAATGGATTACTCCCATTAACTAGTGCTCCCGCTCTGCCCATTCTTTCCTTTCTTTTCCATTCAGGTTGCAGAATCCATCATCTTCCCCAAGATAATATTCATCATAATAATGATGCCAAAATCATCAAACACTTTTGGTGAAGGGTCCATTAAGTAAGATGAGTTTCACTTCATGTTCTGATTTTGTAGCAACTCCCATATTTTTTACTGCATATTTTAACATTATGTTATAATTTAGGAGTATGCAGTTAACTGAGTTAGAAAGACTGGAGTATTTTTATTTTGATATCACAGAACTATTTTTTGCACATTTTAGCTGCTCACATATGCTAGATCTATTCTTTATAACATAGATTTTAGAGCCACCTGGTCACTGTGAATCCATTAGTAAAAAGAAGAAATGATAATGTCTGGTATTCTCTATACTTGAATAGGGTAGCCAAAAAACAAACAAACAAACAAACAAACAAGAACCTTAAAGAAGTCAAGAAAAATATAAAAATCAAACATCAAAATTATCCTAGGAAAAGGAAGCTTCAGAAATTTACAAATGTCATCAAGAAAATATTTTACAAAATGGATCGTGCTATTGCAATTTAATGCACTTTGCCAATTAGTGTCAAGAGTTATCTGAACAAGGACATCATACCTGTTGATATATAAAGTATACAAAGCACTAGGAGCCAGTACACTGTAGTGGTTTGAGCGTTGAACTAGGACTCCAGGAGCCTGGTTTCAAACTCTCACCACAGAACCATGGAAATCCACTGGGTGACCTCAGGCAAGTCACATTCTCTTAGTCTAAGGCCATTTCTGCACATTATCTGATCCTGTCGTCCTTCTGTCGCAACCCCAGCAGTGCCTTTGCCTGGAAGAGAGCATGACTGGAACGCTTCCCTCTGCACCCTGTCAGCTCCCTGCAGAAAGGATCACGAGCAACATGCACCTGTCTTCAACAGCGCAGCCAGGCTCTTTCCCATGCTGCACTAGGGAAGGAAGCGCCTCCATTGTGCTTCCTGCCCTTCCACATGGCAGGTAAGGATGGGAGCATTGCACGATCATGGGTGCTTAACAGATTTATTCTGTTAAGCAAATATCCCAAGACTGTGACAAGTGGGGACAAGATGTCAGCAGGACCATGACATCATGCAGAATGACGTATGGCCCACGGACCACTGCCATCCCAATGTCATGTGGAAATGATCTAGGAGTCTGAATAAATCCCGCAAAAAAAAAAAAAAAACCCTCTGTGACAGAGCTTCCTAAGTAAGAGACCTTGAACACACATGACAACAGTATAAAGCTGGCAACAACTTGGAACCTCCTTACTCAGTAAACCACTTCCTCCCCGATAGACCTGTTTGGTCCTTATGGATATATGGAAATGCTTTCCTGGTGGTGTCACATGTTCCTGAGACTTGCTGAACAGTTGCCTGGAGCACAGCATTTCCATTATGTGGAATATTTACCATGTTCCAACATCTTTTATTTTTAGATGCATGTTGAACTCTTACCTGACTTTACAAGTTTTCCATATGTAGCCCAACTAAATTTTTGTTTCCAGGACAATGTACAATAAACACTGTTTTCTAATTCTATATACTCTGTGTGTGTGTGTGTGCGTGGCATTATTGTACATCTGCATGGTTTTTAAATGTACACAGTAAGTATGTAAGTAACTAGAAACCTGTTAGAACATCTTCTTGAACAGAACATTTCTTGCTAATGCAGGTAATACATGAAAGGGTAACTGTTTGTACATTCTCTGCTTCACAAAAGAAATTCACATAATCACTTTGAAGAAAATCATACAATCCCTGAGAAATAACAGTAATATTTCGGTTTATTTATGGTAGCTTTATTTATTGGATTGCATTCACTTGGTGTTCATTAAGTAGCCTTCCCAAAATATACCAAAATATCCATTCCTCCCACATATATTCGGTAATGACACACTGGGTTCTCTATTTTGCTTTTTGAAAACATAGGTATCACACTATAGGGTCATGCTAGCTTAAAATTTCTAAAGCTTTAGATTAAATTCATCAATGGTGACCTCAAGGTCACACCACAGATAATCAGATTCTGATGACAAGAGGTCAATATGACATCTGCCTCTTCTATTTGCTGCTTGCTTACATGATTGATCATACATCTCTACTCTTTCAGAACCTCTGAGGCATTTGTGGTAATCAGGAGAGTTCCGCTGAATTCAAATTGCTAGCTTAAATGGGAATTTAGAAAGGAGGCTCCAGTCCTTTTCATTCTCTGAAGTCCAACTTCATAACTGAAAGGGACTATAGCATGTATTTGTGGCACACAAATGACTCAGATTCTTGGGGCTATTGGTTTTGTTTTGTCTGGATTTTTCATCCTGGAATGGAACAAAGCAGTACATCTACAAGCACAATGCATATTTACGAACTCAGTTTATGGCAACACTGCATGAAAGAAGCATGCATAAGTGAGAATAAACATGGACACTAGCCTTGCATTCTTGCCTCAAACCATTTCAAGGCCACCACAGAACTACAGACTCTTCTAAAAACCAAGCTTGGTGGTGAATGGCTTATGCCTGCTTGAGCTGAAAAGTAAAAATCCCACTGATGATGCATAGCTAGAGCTGGCAAGAGGCTTTTATGCTAAAAAAAAATCATTCTTATTTTAAAATGCTTTAATCCAAAAGAACTCTAAAAAAGGCATGACCTCATCTCTATAATATTTACTCCTTTGGAAATACAAGTTGTGTTGCCAAGAAATTGCTACTTGTATTCATATGTGGTAGAGTCATGAATGTGTACAGAAATTTTGGCAAATGGTGTTCAAAGAGATAAAAGAGATAACAGAAATTGATTTAGAAATATGTCCTAATATAAGCATTGTTATCTATATGTGATAAAGTTAATTGTACCCCAGCAATGAAGGATCTAATTACAAATTTATTAACTACAGCAAAGTTAGTTATATCAAGAAAATGGAAAAATCAAGATTTTCAAATAGAGGACTGGTATAAAGAACTGTGGAAAATTGTGATTAATGATAAGAACATGTGGAATTAAGGCCAAAAAGGGAATAATGAAAGCGAGTGATTTTGAAGCAATATGGAAGATATTTGTGGAAAAGTTGTTAGTAAAAGAGGGAGGTGTCACACCTCCACAAGAAGAGTTACAATTTTGGAAGGTGGAGTAATTCAAGGCATAATTGGCTCTGGGGATGGGGTACACTTAGTAATAGTAATAAGTTAAACTTAGTTTGAAAACGATAGAAATAAGAAGGAAATTACTAATGGTATATTTTTTTTAATTTATTTGTATCCCGCCTCTCCATATGGATCGAGGCGGCGAACAACTTACAAATAGCATGTATTTCGATACATTTCTTATACATGCCCTCAACAAGCTGGGTACTCATTTTACCGACCTGCGAAAGGATGGAAGGCTGAGTCAACCTTGGAGCTTGGCAGGATCGAACTCACAACCTTGTGGCTTGCAGGACTGGCATTTAACCACTGCGCCGCCAGGTTTAAAATGTTAAGTATGGGAATAAATAACAACAATGGCTACAATGAGAATGAGATATATATATATATATATATATATACACACACACATATACATATATATATATATTCAAAATATATAATCAGTATGATTTATAATATGTTGAGTAAGTAATATTATGTAAATGGATTTAGAGAGAAATAGAAGTGTAAGCATTTTTGTTGTTGTAACCTTTTTTCCTTCACTTTTATGTTTATCACCTTATATATATTTTTTGTGTGTGTTTTCTTCTTTTCTTATAAGTAAATTAAAAAAAAATAAGGAAAAAATAAGGAAACACAAGTTGGTACAGAAATACTGGAAACAATTTCCTTAATTGACCTGCTCTTGCTCCCTGATAATACAATAGGAATGGCGCAATCACCTTCCACAAATGAAGAAAGGGGGGAAAGCTAATTATAAGTGTTGTTGTTGTTGTTGTCGTTGTTGTTATTACAATAATGAAAGGGACTAATAAATTCAGAATGTATGCCTTTGGCAAGCTAGGTCACAACTGGTTTGTTGATTTCTTAATTCAAATACAGTAACTGATTTATTTCCAGCTTTGTATTTTCTCAGCTGAATTTCCTTTCGAAATGAGGGTTTCATTCAAGCACAAAGACAGGAGAAACCAACCAAGCACCTGAGATCAAACATCTTTTTCCTCTAAGCAGCAGGGAAGAACCACAGCTCGGTTGCAAAATGCATTCTCGCTACATTCTGTGGTTTAATTCCTATCATCACCAACTCTTTGGGATCAGCCCTGAGAAAAACATATATCCAAAAGTTGCTGCTGGCAAATATAGCCACAGTGGATTAAAGGGCTACTGATACAACGCAGATCTTTAGGTTATACAATGAGTGGGAAAGATGATATTTCAAGATCTTTGGATCTGGTGGTTAATACAGTATAATATTACTTAGAAACCTGTCATTGTCACTCAGTCTGTCATGGAATGCTTATGTGGAAGGGAGCGAATTATCCTGAATCTTCATTTCCCTGTAAATTTCAGATTTTCATCCTAAAACAAATAATGACCATGTGTCCCTCGATATTTATTTTATTTAAGCTTTCCTTTCTCCTCTGCATTGTTCAGGTTACCCCCATGAGCAGCTGAACAGTCCAAATACATTATGACTGCTCTCAACATACTGTTTAGCCCAGCAAAAATCTCCCTGCTGAGTGTCTCCTTGCACTCATGCCAGCTTCAAATTTCAGAATAGTACAGAGCATTCTCAATTACATCAATCTCTGTATTCCATACAGAGGCAGTAGAGGAGAAGAAGCCGTTTTGACAATACTGGCATCTTGTTGGATGCTAACAAACATTGTGTTGGCTTCTCTACTGCTGCTTCAGATGAATTGTTCAGGATCCGCATCCCATCACCTCAATGTTGCAAACCTTTATGGGTCATGCCAGAATCAGACCTCAGCAAACAGCAAAATCAGTCACCACTAGGCATTGCACACAACTCCATTACTGCACCATATTTACTAAGCCCTTGCAAATATTTCTTACTGACTCTTACACTGATATTTGATTTCAGAAATGCTTTTTCCAAAGGTACCATAGCTACTGAACAGTAAACAGAGTCTTCAGTATAAGGAGAGAACAGCAGACATTAAAAAATGAACAGGGGGTGAAATCCCTCTCTTTTGTGGCAATCTCTGAAGTTTCTCAAAATTGTAATTATTATTATCATATTAGAAAACACGTGTTCCTTAACTAAGAGATCATTCCAACGTTCCAAAGATTTTTTTACACACACACACACACACACATATTATATAGAGGGGTAGGGATGCAGAGCTTATCAAGAGTTTTAGAGAGTTGTCCAAATGATTTCCATCCCATCTGCTCTCAAAACTAAGCACTCACAAATCTTATCTGGCCCAGGTTGCTTTGTACCTTGTCTGGCTTTCCTGCTGAATAGCTTATACCCATGTTCTTGACCTGTGACCTGTGTAAAACCACTTCTGCTGTGGAGATTCCTATATAATAGCTAGCCATTAAGCAGCCTGGCTTCCTTTAATAGCTGAGTAGACAAATGTATGCAGGAGTCACTCTACTGAATGACAAACATCTTGCTCAAAGGCAGTCTTTTCATAGCGCTTTGTGTAGCACAATGTTCCCAGAAAGGGCTACTCCCTACTGTTACTGGAAATTTAAGTCTTACTGTTGATTCAGATTAACAGAGGGCACTTCCTCACTCTTCTGCAGAGGGTTCCAAAAGGAACTAATTTTTAGAACAAGCTAAAATGCAGGATTTGCAAATATTGATCCATAAAGAAATACAAAGTACCCCCTTTCAGAATGAAACATATATTTAAAACAATTTCCAATACACCTTTGTTGCACTTCAGTTTGATTATACAGATTTTGAGCTTTCTCAGCAGATAATATTTTACTTGGTAGGCTTCCCAGCCAAGTGTTAAAACACTAGATGCAAGTGTTCAAACATTTTTCTCGTATTTCCTTTAAAAGTAATCATATAAAGCTGTCAGATCTGAATTTTAAAAAAATCCTGAAGTGAAATAAGTACATTTAATATTTTCCATTTTAAACCCTAATGTGAATTTCACATCACAGGAGAATCTTCTTTGTAAGCTATATAAACATACAAAAGCTTTGCTCATATTTTTAAAAAAATGTCTAACTTGCCTTTGGATGTTGCCTTTATTTTGCCTTCAATATTGGAATTGGATGGATGAATAATTCAACAACACCTCATATTCTATGTTACATGCACTTAACACATTTACTTGAACAAGGCAGAAAATGTGGATATAAGAGCTACTTAAAAAGGGGAAGAAAAGACTGACTTACCATAGAAAAGGATAACCACAGGCTGCCACCACAACAACCAAGGAAGAAGACATGCAAGTTTACACTGGAGAACAATGCTCAAGCTACTTTAAAACAGGTAAGAGCACTTGTTCCTGATTCCAGATGGTTTTGTGGTATGGCTTGCTGAGTGAGTCAGTCTTTAAAACACTGCAACTAGGTTATGAAAAATCCTGCGTTTCCAGATAGAAACCCAACACCTGGACTCAACCAAAAGGAGACTAGGGCACACACACAAAAAGCCCTAGGTCAAATGACACTGACGATGAAAGATTCTGTTATTAGATCCGATTCACATTCATAGGAGGACGGTGTAGTGTTCCATGGAGTCCAAAGAGATTTTTTGTTAATAAATTATCCTGTTATTTAAAACCTGTTTAGCAGCTACAAAATAATGTGGCATCCTCAAAGTCCACTGCCAGACAGGGTCCACTACTCCTCACTGTTCTAAAGATACAATTCTTTTTTTTTTTTTTACCAACAGCTCTCTGAATGTGGCAATTCTCTGTATATTACAGATCAGGAGTAGGAATCATGCAGCCCTCCAGATAGTATCGGACATTAGTTCTCAGAATTCCTCAGTCCTGGCTAGGTTGGATAGGGCTTCTCAGAGCTGCAGTCTTAAAAAGATCTGGACAGATGTTTAAGGCTACATGATTCCCACCACACCAAAATTTTCACTACTGATACTGATGTTGCTTCCAGATGAGGGCTGTATTCTGCAGTCACCTTATCTTTTCCAAAGAACACTGCAGGAGAGACCCAAGCAGATTTGGCCAAAGACAATTTTGTTGCTTGAGGCAAAGATGACAACACTTCCCCATTCGCCATAAACGCTGGCTCAACTGGGAGCTGAATCTTATTGCAACACAATGAGGTGAGATCTACCACACTGAAGGGGGGGAAATGAAATTAGGAACACAGGCTAGGCCACATGTCACAGACAGTTCAGTTATTCAACACCTCACAGCCATTTATCATGCTTCAGCGCCTGCTGCCTCACTCTAACTTGGGGCAAACAAAGTGCGGCCTATGAGCTCCAAATTTTTGTACCCTTTATTTTTAAAAAATGCTGAAAAGACCCTACCACAGCAATTTCCTATGCCTAAAACAGGCCAGACCACCCCCCTCAACATGATAAACTGCTTCCCACAACTTCTAGAATGCATGGGGGAAGACTTTATTAGTCAAAAGTTTTGTAGGTAACAGCAAGAGGTAAGGACACTCTTCCAGGTCTGGATGGGTGTATGTGGGGACCACAGACCTGGAACACTTGTCCATCTCTGCTTTATTGGTAGGGCCAGCACTGGGCAAAGCCATCATAATTTCTTAATTATAGTTCTTCATTGTTTTTCCATTGGGTTTTTTCCCCTCTTTCTTCTTACACAAGAAAATAAGATATTTTAAGAGGGAAAAGCTGAACAGCTGCTCAGTGTCTTTTGACTGTTAGTGACTGGAACTATCCATCTGGAAAAATTCTGGTTGGTTTGCACCTGCAGAGCTCCATGGAGTCCATTCTGCTATATTGCCTATGAACTGCTAGCCACTGAGGTGAGATGAAATGATTACCACCTTTGTTTGCTCAGAAACAGAAGGTCCAGTGGCAATATGTTAAAAACCACCAAATGTTGAGCTTTGGGGCATGGTGTCCAACATTATAATGAGTAAATTAATAAATATACCTACAGTATTTTCATGCCCTGAAAGAGATCGTCTATTCAAAGCATGCTGATAAATTATCTGAAGACAAAATTATGGAAAGCAAATTTGTCCCAGCAAAGTCTACAAACTTCAAAGCTTTAAAGTTTTCAGACTTCAGGGGGATAAATTTGCTTTCCTTGATATTTTGTCAGCAGAAAATTCACCAACATGCCTTGAATAAGCCACCTCTCTGTGCTCATGCCACCATCGGTGCTCCTAAAAAAAGAAAAATCAAGCAGTCAGAAGGAAACTTGAGCCCCAGGAATGATACAGACTGGAAGGAAAGTTTGGTTTTGTTTAAAATTAAGAGAATTGTTGAAGAGAAGGGTCCTAGATCCTTTGCAGTAAAAATATTCAGACTTTGAAAGTAGATTGAATGGCCAGTTATTTGCACTGTGCATAAGCAAGGATGAGAATAAAGAGATCTGGCAGTAAACAACTTAGTCCAACTGTGTGGTTTTCAGACAGACAAATCCTAATGCTATCCAAAGACAGGCATTGTGCAGCTAGTCTATAGACTTTTCCTCCATAAACAACAAGGTAGAAGAAGCAGTAAGAAAAACAGGGATGTTTATGAACCAAACACATCATTTCTAGATCACCATAACACTTTGTAACAAAATTTCTAGTGTAAAACTACAGATACTAAAGTGGATCTATTTCCCTTTCACGTGAATTTTATCTAATACTATTGTTGCACTACAACTAATCGTACACAAACAGACTGAGAAGCCTGTAAAATCAAGTTGGATTCATTCACCTTCTTTCACCATCCGCCCTCTCATATTCTGGATCACAACGTGGCAAACTAGTAGAATAAGACTTCAGACAACTAGCAGTTTCCATGGCGTGCTTCAGTATTTTATATAATAACATGATCTCGCCTGTATCTTGCCTTTTTGGAATATACTATATGAATCAATAACATAGAATTGTGAACCCTGGTGGCACAGTGGTTAAATGCCGGTACTGCAGCCACAATGTTATGAGTTAGATCCTGCAGTGCTCCAGGTGGACTCAGCCTTCCATCCTTCCGTAGGTCGGTAAAATAAGTACCCAGCTTGTTCAGGGCAATTAGCTTACATGTTGTAAACTGCTTAGGGAGTGCTTGCACTGATAAGTGGTATAGAAATATACACACTACTGTTATAATGTCTTTGCCCCTGATTGTATATATCATTGTTGTTCCACCCTTTGGTGTAAATGGCATTATAAATAAACGTTATCTCGACTTCTCATAACTTTTCAACCTAAAAGCAGCAGTTGATAAGGGTACATATTTTATTGCAACCAGAAGAAACACTGTTGCAAATACTATTTTCTTAAAGTGGATTTAAAAAGGGGGCCAATGTTTACCACCTCTTTTACTTCTGACTGTATAGTAATGGAACCAGAAGAGAGAAGCTGTATGTCAAAGTCCATATTCAAGTCTTCTCTTCAAGGTGTCAGAAAAGAGAGACGACAGCAGGAGTTATGCCTGAAGAGAGCATAGAGAAACTTACTCTCATTAAATATATAATTGGGAAGCACTGCCAATAGCACGGACATGGAAGACACAGTTACTCCTACCATGATGGGTCCTGGGCTGGAAGGTGCCATTGCATAGCCGGGGGTATCTCATTCTCTCTTGCTCTCTCTCTCGTTCTCACTGACACATATACACACCAAAAAGCTGCTCTGAATATATAGTGTACAGTAGCTAAAACATCTGGTTAGCAGCCTTAATCAACAACGCTGCTACAGTGACTTTTATCATATATTTTCTATGACCTATTGATTTCCTACCTACCAATGCTCCTGTATTCTTATTTAAAATGTACATTTTGCATACCTTGAATGACTGTGCAATTGCTACACAGATAATTGCTCATGTGCAGTATGTTTTCTGACATTAATGTCTTTGTTTATTAACAATACAAACACCCTTGATACATGTTTTCAAGCAGCTACATAACTTCTATGTTAGCTTGGGTAGGAAAAACAAAGTGATCTGCTGTAGATACAACTGACTCAGTAATGACTTTGCATTCTTTCTGTCTCCCCTTCCAATCCAGTAAATGCAAGGCAATTTATGAGAGGAATAGGCTTTAATTTTAGGAAGTAGGGCAAACAGTAATTTGATAAAATGAACTGAGACATTTTATAAGATGCTTCAAATCCACAAATGAATGATATTTTGGAGTTGTTTTATCAAAAAGGCAAACATAATTTAATACTAAATTTTGCATTTAACTTACATATAAAAAAAGATACCCAATGTACTGTCTTCTAATAACATAAATACTATATTATAAAGCTCATAAACACAGAATTAACATAGAATAGACTTGTACTTGACCATAAAATGCTGCAAATATGATTTAATTGGAATAAAAAACTGTAGGGAACTTCACTCCCATCTTCCCTCTGAAAGCCACATCCTGTTAAACCTGCCTTCTCTGACCATAAGAACAGGTTGCTTACCTCTGCCTGTAGTTCTTTGAGTGGTCATCTATGGACTCATAGGCATGAGTCACACAGCACCTGCAAACTCTAACCCTGGAAACTTCTACAACTTGAATGACTTTTTGATGGTAGACCCACCCACCTCTTGTGCATGATCCAGTATAATACTCCACTCCTTTCCCTCAGTTCTAATTCTCTGTTGTTGGAACTACAACCTCAACAGGAAGAGCAGGGCAGCACAGAGAGAAGGAAGGGAAGTTGACCACTTAAAGAAGCACAGTTACATCTATGCAACCACTTCCTCTTCTTCATGGTGTCTGTGACACACATATACAGGAGCTTAGCAAACTGTTCACCCAGAAGAAGCATATGTCATCCCAGAAGACCAAAAAAAAACCTCTCCTAGATGCTAGATCAGCTCTGCATCTAGTCTGTTGTGTTTCATGAATATCCAAGGCTATGATAACGTAGTAGCTATAGACATGTCCTGGAGAGGAACACCATGAAAAAATGTGGAGCAGCCACCACGGCCCTTGCTGAGCAACACTCCAGGGGCAGGGGGGCCAAGATCTTACATTGTGTGGCCAGAGTGTAACACCCTGCCCTCACAGTTTGGCTAGGCTAACCACTCTGCCCCTGTAGAAGGCAGTTTTTCAGTACTCGAATGTGTTTACATGTCCATTTAGTTGCTGGGAGGGGGGATGGCTGGGCAGTATCTAGCTGATATTCTGCAGCCAGCAGAAGAAAACAGATGCCATTCTCCCAGCTCTCCAGTGAGTATGCTTAGTGAGTTTCCTGTCCATTTTTGCACTGAAGAAGCCTTTCTCATAAATCTGAAGGTCCTCAATGGCTGTTCTTGCATCCAATTTAAGTCCAGAAGATCTCAGCAATGGATGATCAACTTAGGAAGAACTTCTTTACTGTAAGAGCTCTGGAGAGTGAAACAGACTGATCTGGAAGGCTGGCTGATTCTCCTTTTTCGGAGCCCTTAAAACAGAGGATGGATGGTCATCTTTCAGAAATGCTTGAGTTGTACATTCCAGGATAACAGGAGGTTGGACTAGATGGCCTTTGTGGGCCTTTCCAACTCTACGATTCTATGAAACCAAGGGAAGATGGTTCCCAAAATAGCTTTTTTAATACAGTCAGTTGCATGTCTTGTTGTGTTTATTTGTTGGCCTGCCAGGTGATGAGCTTCTGTCTAAAATAACTATACTACTTTCGTCATCTTCAGGAGGGTGATCTCGAAATGGGGTTCCATTTTCCCACAAAAATGATTGGTAGATAAACATACAAGTTTAGCAGTTAGCTATCTCTAATGAGAATGACACTGCTGAACAGAATGTTCTGGTCATAATATTTCATTTCCTTCTTTTACTGCCACAGGAAAAAGAGTTTGTCACAATGGACAAGCCACATGAAGAAATATTAAAACAGGAATAGCTGGTAGAGGTGTCTGTGATTCAACTCATTTGAGCACTGGATTTGTCACTGGGCACCAGCATGGTATAGTGGTTTGGGCACTGAACTACAACCCTGAAGTCCAGGGTTCGATTCCCACTAGGCTATGGAAACTCACTGGGTGACCTTGAGTGCATCACACACTCTCAGCCTCTAGAAAACCTCATGATAGAGTCACCTCAGAGTTGCCATAAGTCGAAACAGTTTGAAGGCACATAACAGCAGGCTTCTCTTTAAGGATGCATTTAGTCAGAAATAACTTGAAGGCAAACAATAACAACAACCACACTATGGTTAGACAGTACTAAATGAAGTTCTGTCATTATCACAGGGACTATGGGGGTCTGTGATGAAATAGGTAACGTATAGTGAAATATGTAAAGTTGGAGGGCATTTCTGTTTCTGGAAGCACCACAGGAACAAAGGAAAATTTCTGGATTGACATAGTCAGTGCTAAGAAATATGTCCAGATCAAAGCTGCTGTAACCAGTGCTGGTGCTGAAAACGGAGCCAAAAGGCGTGGACATAACACATATAGACAGATGCTGGCAGTGAACAAGAGGTGACAGTCTAGTGATGTTGATGGTTGTGATACCATTGCAAATGGTCTCTTTTAATAACACAGTCTAAGGGACAATGCAGGTGCTGAATGAATAATAGGGACACTCCCAGTAGCTGGAGACTGTCCATCCCAGTACAGAGTTTGTGATATCTGATATCAAGTTTGTCATGGTTCTAAGTGTGTTCTTAAAGACAACCTACAAAGCTGGTGCACACTGATTCTGGTGATGCATCCACTGAAGTCCTTGCCAAGATGGTACCAGAAATCTGGACCTATGCCAGGACCTGAAACTATGCCATGAGCCGTACCTATTTGGTGAGGATATAGTAAATCTTGAATCCCATCTGTGGTGTACTGAAGGATAAGTTGTCTCCATTTCCAAGTACAAGCCGACATAGTGCATGGCATTGTGGGATATGTCTTTCCTGATGAGATGTTGTTGCATATTGGTGGAATTTCTGTGACAGGTAGGACTGCAAAGGATTCAGTGGTCATGAGTAGTCAAATCTTCTAATAGTGCTGATGTAGTTGCTAAGACAATTGTTAATACCAAAGGCTGCAGAGTACAAGATGTCTATGAAGTCTGATCATAATGGACCCCTTCCTTACATTTACTTCAATAGTGTCATCCAGTCAGCAGTACTTGTCTTTAATCCTCTTTCCATTTCTCTATTGTTTTTGAGATCTCGTTCAAAAGTTCTGGCCTTCTTGCTAACTGAAGGTGGAGAAACCTATCTAAGGTTCTTGCTTTTTCAGTAGTGTTTGATTCAGACTGGTGTGGTATTATTGTTGGTTCTGTCTCTGGTTTTAAAGTCAATACCACAGGTGAAGTAAATGAGGAAGACCCAGTCACTACAGAGACCTCCAGAACCAGCTTTCTCTGCCTAGACATGACCACCTGTGCCATCATAAGCAGAGATGTGGAGCAAACACCCCCTAAGGCTGAGTGTAGGGGTTGGCTGAGGGAAGCTAATTAAGGGAAGTCTTAATCACTCTTTCTCACTGTAGGACCAGGAGTTGAGAAGTCTTATTTTAATATATTTGTGGAATAAAGACTTGCTAGTGTATATGTGTGTCAGATTATCCAAAAAGATAAATGATATGAGCACTCATACATCTGTGGTGTCTTTCCTCCACAAAGTTACACCTTTCATGAAAAAGCTGCTTGGAGTTATAGGTCCTCAAGCTCACAAACTGTAAGAGCCCTCCAATCTCTCAAAATTGCTGAAGACTACATAGAAAGAAACTGATAGAAAGAAAACCGAAGAAAAATATAAAAGAAAAAAGCCGAGAAAAGCAAGACTACTAGAATATCAGACACTGAAGAGAAAGTTGTTCCATCTCCTTTTCCTCTTCTTGCTTCTCCTCCTCCTGTGACCATGAAAGAGGTTGTGCTAGACCATGTGGGATTACTGCCAAAAGACTGGCCAACTTCTGGAACAGAAATGGACAAAATGTAGCCCATGAAATGATGGAGCCCCCAAGACCTTTTTTGCACCCCCCAGAGCTCCCCGATTTTTTTTAATTGACATGGAGCTTTGCCACTGAAAATCATTAGTGGACCACTAAAATCAATGGGATAGTCAATGTAGGTCCTTTTAGTTCAACGTCAGCAGTCAATATGATTTTAATTAAAGTCCTATAAAGTCCATTTAAGGTTCATTTAAATATAAATAAAAAATAATACTATTGAACAAGCATGAGTGGAGAATTTTATTTGTTAATAAGTGGGAAGAATTCTAATGAATTTAATAATCCATGAAGAATTAATATTTAATGCATCTAAGCCTATTTTTGTCTATTTTACATGTACATAACTAATTTTATGTATTTTAATTGATTATAAAACCTATCCCCTCTAATAGGTATGGCTCTAAAATATTTAGCCACCCTCTGCGCTCTAGAGGATTTTAAAGACAGGCTACACAAGTGTTGACAACATATGTGGGTCACAGGGATCACAAAGAAGGAAATGTAAATCTCAGATACATTTGAATGAAGTCACTCCCCTGATACGTGGACTAAATAAAATGAGAGGGTTCCAAAAGGCCTCCACACCTTGTGCTCCTCTGCCATGCTTTATGCAGGAGGGTCAAAGATTGAGGAGACATCAGCTGGTAAGTAACACACAGTGCCCTAAACTTAACCATTAAAAACACCTGCCTGTAATTAAAAATGGCAGTTCCCTTTGAGACCGAAATTTGCTCCAGCCATTTAGAACAGTGACACTGTTGCACTACAAAACGGATTAGCCTGTCTATATGAAGGATTATAGTTACTGAAAACCACTACTAAATCAGATAGTTCTTTCTCCAGTAACAGCACGGAAAAAGCATGGGTGTGCATATGCCCTCAAGTCGCATGTTGACTTATGGTGACCCAATGAATTACACCATTTTCTCATAGAAGAAACACTCGAAGGTCATTTTGCCAGTTCCTTTCTCTGAAATAATAGCCTACAGCACCTGGTATTCTTTGGTGGTCTCCCATCAAAGTACTAACCAGGGATGACCTTGCTTAGTTTGCAAAATCAGATGAGATCTGGTGCTTCGCTTAAAAAGAAAATCAAGGTAATCATGAACACAAGTGAGCCATTATAAGAAAAAGTAAGAAAAGGTTAAATTGTATGGGGAGAGGGGAAGTGACCAAGCTATTACGTAAATGAACAGGACTAAAAGACTGTAGTACACACAACTGGAAGATGATTATTAATTAATTTAATTTATTTATTTGTATCCCGCCTCTCCATATGGATCGAGGCGGCAACAGATTAAATGAACATAAGAAAAGCTGATACGTTTCCCTCTTATGGGAACCAAACCTAGATACACAGATATTATATTCTTTTTCTACTCAGACATATTAAGCACAATGCTCTCTTGGTGTAGTTTCCCATTAAATGGTTTTCTTTAGAGTCCAAAACTATAAAGTATAACAACATTCTGCAAATTGCTGTGCCTTTTGTGCAAACTCTGCCTAACCTCAAAAACAATTCAAGACATCCATCCATGCCAAAACACAAATGGCAGTTGAAAGACATGAACCCCAATAGTAAAAATTACTTGAAATATTATAAGGCACAAGTTAATTCAAACAACAGGTGAAAGCCCTCCAAATATCTGAGGTCTTCAATAATACCAATAACTATGTTTGTCTATTATTTCCTTCACTAAATTCGATTTAAACACAGAATATAATCCACCCACTGAATTACAATGAAATTAAAATGGGAATGAGCAGATGCAACACGAAGCTGGAATGAACCATGGGCTCCCACTCTTTCAAGTGAAGCATTTGAAGGCTTCTGATTGTGATTAGCACCAAACTCTACTTCACCTCAACTCAGGAAACTATAGTCTGAGCAAACCACAGTTTGCCTGGTCTGAAGCATTCATTGCTCATCACTCTTAACAGTATTCACTGTTGTAGGCAAAGGAAGGAAGGGTGGAGAAAGGCAAGATGTAATGTGGTATCCTCAGAGTCATTATGGCAAAATCAGACCATGTTTTGGTGTTACAGCTGTTGAGCATCAACTCAGTGTACGCCAGGATGATTCAAATCAGTGGGATCTCTGACACTGATTTAATAGGATATGGATTTCATCTCAATCACCAGTAATTGTCTTTCCCTAAACCACTACATGCATGACTAAACAAATATTAAAATTACTCATGAACATCTGCTGTTACAGATAAAACACATCTTCTCAACCACCGACCTATACATTTTTATTATCCCCCAACACCAGAATCTTTCATTGGATTTTCTTTTTATAAACTGACACTTGAGTCAGTAATGAGTCATCAAAAATAACGGCTTCAACTGTCAAAAAAGGTTGCACGAACCATCCTAAAGTATTTTGGAAACAACTTTGCATTGTACTTTCCAGGCCAATTTCAACTGTGTTTTTATCACATGATGAACAGTTTCACACAACGGCAGTACTGGTTCCAAGATCAGCAATATATGTGTCTGTAATAAACTATGGGGAGCTCTTTGGTCTCAATAAACTGTAAATCCCAGAATTCCACAGGATGTTGAAAGTGGAATAACAGCACTACAACAGTGTGGTGTGGAAAGGCCCTTTGCGTCTGTATGCAGCAGTAAAACAAGAGATGTTCTGCAAATAATAATCTAATGTAATTCTACCTGAACTAACATCCTGTTTTATTGGTCACAGGAGCTAAATCCAGACTGGTGAATAAAACTGGTAATTCTACCAACATGAATATGGTTTTTAAATATGGTTTTAAATATGGGGGGTTTTTTATATGAAAACCTCTTTCATTCAGAAAGTCATGTGTGCACAATACTGTCTGAACAGCAGAGCTAGTGCTCTTCAGCTACTGATATGCTGCTCTCGCAGTGCAAAGATGCAGTCATCCAAATGGACTCCACTATGCAACAGGCCCAGTAAGCATAGCCAACAGTTAGGAGATAATGAGAACTGCAGTTCAATTAACATGCAAAATTGTGTAAGTTTCCCAATGCCATCTTAACAGACAATAGAGTAACATCTGAAACAGAGGCCCTTTCCACACGGGAGTATTAAAATGGTGTAGCACAACCTCTGACAGAGGTCGTCTACACCGTAAAATGGATTGGGGTGGATTACTTTAGTGTAATTCCACACCCTAATCCGCGCTAGGGCGACCAGAAGTGGCGGCACCACGTGCTTTTTAAAAACCACTTTTCATGTGGTTTTTAAAAAGAATGATCGTGCAGCCCTGTGCAGCCCTGTCGCAGCACCCAGTGTGGATTTGCAGGCGTGTGCAAGGGCGTGCCTGCAGATCTGCCGGGGGCAGGTTTTCCGGCTGGCAAGTTTCTCTGGTTGGTGGAGAGCCTCCGCCAGTCGTAAGCCACCATTTCGGGTGCCGTAGGATGCCACGGGACGCCGAGGAGTGTGGAGCAGCGAAAATGCGCTGCTCCATGGGGCGACGGTTTCAGGTAAGCTCCGCTTCAGGACGTCTCAGGACATTTTTTCCTTCATGTGTGGAAAGGGCCAGAATGTAGGCCTGTGACTCTTAATCCTATCACATTTTTTCTCCTGTATGATTTTTAACATCTTTTTTTGGTGAAGAAACCAGTGAAGCTTTGAAAGCTCATGCAACGTATTTTAAACTGGGAGCTCAGTAAGCCTTCAAGGAGATTTACAAAAGAAGTAATGGAGTCAACTGCAAAAACTTCTTGGGATGTTAGGTTAAATTACACACACATACGTGTGATTTTTAAAAAGTGTGGTAAAACACTTAGATGCATTTATAGAATCAATGTGATATCAATGTAATCTCTCTTCCTCTCTTCATACAGACACAAAGGGCCTTTCCGCCCTACACTGTTACAGTGCTATTATTCCACATTCAACACATCCTGTGGAATTCTGGGGTTTGTAGTTTACTGAGGCCAAAGAGCTCTCTGGCTGAGAATTCTAAATGCCCCTCCCTAAACACCTACACTAGCATATCTCAGCTGCCACTGTAGCTCCTAGACACCCATCACCAAACAAAGATGAGAGTTTGATTGCAGAGCATATTCCATTTCAACTGTAAGACACACTTATACAAACATTCCTTTGCTAATGTAAACTTTTCAGTAGGATGCCAACAGTTTCTCACTTGCATCCAAATCTCAGCTAAAGAAAATGTTATTGGATGTACACAAGCATTCACAGAGGGAAAAAAATCAGAACGTTACATTGCTTTAACACTATCTGGAAGTGTTAAGAAAATACCATACGAAGCATAAAAGAAAATAGGAAAATACTGGCATGGAACAGTGGATATGCACAGTTTTCATTACTACAACATTCTGAGGTGGCAAGAGCAGTGCTAATTAAATTGACTTATTCACCAGTGCAAATCAATGCAAGTTCTGGTCTTGCTGCTGTTCTTTTTAAAACCCAGGCTATTTTTCTATTCTTAATTAATTGGAATTGTCCTTGAGGATGATGAGAAAGAGAGAGACGGAGGGAGAAAAAGACATATTATGCCAAAATTATTATCAAGTCAGATAGCTACCGATACTGAAATTAGTGACATCATACACTCTATGAAAACATATGTAGACTAAACAGATTTTTTCCCCGGAAACAGACAAATATTGAATAAGCACAGAACAAACAATTAGGGCTTTTGTTTCCTTACACTTGTCACAGCTAAATGAACAGATCAATAAAAGCATACCAAATGTCTCTGAATGCGTGTCTTGCTTCCATTTAAGTCTCACTGAATCAATCACTTTACTTTACTTTGGATAGTCTGATTGATAAAATGAATTGATTTGGATCACTTCAGGCTTACTATATGATGAAGAAGTTAACAAAATTATAGTCAAGGAGTTACAGTACTTTCTGCATGGAGAGCAGAATCAATATCATTGTATAATGTGTCAACCACACTGGAAAAAATATATTAGACATCCTTCCATTGCTCTAATATATGATCATTTACAAAGGATAGGAAAATATGCGTGTACTCCGTATAAGAGATTTCTATGCGTATGATGTTTCCACATGTGAATTCCTCTGCTCTATCAAAAGCCATACACAAAGACAGATGATGATGATGATGATGATGATGATGATGATGATGATGATGATAATAATAATAATAATAATAATAATAATAATAATAATAATAATAATATTTATTTCTATCCCACCTCTCCCCATGGATCGGGGCGGCGAACAACAATAATACATTAATTACTTTAAAAAACATTTAAAAACATACCTGATCCTCCCCACCCACCAACCCACCTAAAACCAACCCCCTAAAACACACAACAATTAACAATTAACAACAATCAACTGACTATTAAAAGAACAGCAAGACAGTTGGTAGGAGGCGGTGGAAGTACTAGTCTGGGAAGGCCTGTCGGAAGAGAGCAGTCTTGACTGCTTTTTTAAAGCAGTCAAGACTGGTAATATGCCGGGTCTCCTCCGGCAGGCCATTCCATAACTTGGGAGCGATAGAAGAGAAGGTCCTCTGGGTAACTGCAGCCAACCTAGTTCTGACTGGCTGCAGTAAATTCCTCCCAGAGGACCTTAGTGTGCGAGGTGGATTATATATGTGTATCCACATAGCAATCATGAACTATTTGGCGCAACTCACAACAGCACATCAAATCAATTTCCCCCCGCACTGTAATGCACATTGAAATAGGACAGCAATGTTTTGGGTTAGCAATACATGTGACATCGTGACATTCCAGATCAGAACCATACTGCTATATTGAACATATATAGTGTTACCTATTCCCATACAATGAGCCAGCATGGTGTAGTGAGTGGTTTGAGCACTGGACTAGGACTCTGGAAGACCAGAGTTTGAAACTCTCCTGTGCTATGGAAACCCACTGGATGACCTTGGGCAAGTCACACTCTCTCAGACTCAAAGAAAAGCAAGGACATACCCCCTCTGGCCACATCTTGCCAATGTTTGCAACAACAAACATTACTTTGCACTGTTTGTTATTTTCAGCAGCTGAAATATTATACTGCTTACAAAATTATCGTACCTGTCATGGTTTCCTCAGTTTTCATACAGAATCATCAAGACCTAGAATGCAAAAGAAAGCAAGAAATGAAGAGTGAACTATACTTAAAGTAGACCAATTTAAATGTAGCACTTCATACACTTCCCTTTATGGTATGTTTATTTGGAGGATGATTTCTTTCTAAGGCCACCAAGTTGAAGAGCAAATGCAGAAGAGAACCCCAAGAGACAACTGGGGGCACTCCAGACCTTATAAAACACGTACTGTGAAATTCTGAGTTGTTATACAGACGATCTTAGCCTTTCTTGACCTTCATTCTGACTACCTAGCTACTTGTCCTGGACTATAATACTTCTTGGCTTTTGATATTTGTTTGCCTGCTCTGGAATCTGATCCCCAGGTAAACTCCTTCACGGCATAACTCTGACTTGACAGATGCATAGCTCTAAACAGGCTTTGACCTTACTGTACCATGCTAATTTAGCTGCCACAATGCAAATGTCTCCTTTCATTAAAAGAGCAGGTAAAACAACAGTCAGGATTATATCGCCTGTTTCACATGGTGCTTTGAATTATATTGACATTTAGTATCTTCTCGGAAATTATCCCCTGAAAGCGACTTTAAACTCAGATTTAGGAGCAGCGTGGGACATATCCTAACTTATCGAGTTATGATAGCAACATTTCCAGCATTGAGTTCTCTATGAATGTTCAATAGCTAAATGCTGTATTTTTATAGTATGTGTGGTATAATGGTGTTAATGTTGGATTATGAGCCTGAAGATCAGAGTTCAATTCCTCACTCAAAACTCACTGGGTGACCTAAAATGCATCAAACACTCAGGTCCAGAAAACCCCGTGATAGGGTTACCATAGAGTCTCTATAAGTCAGAAACATCTTGAAGGCACATTAACAACAAACGACATCCCAGGGTGACTTTTTAGGTGTCAATGTTTTCACTAGGGCACCAATAGATTTTTATTGCTAACAAGTTGTAATTCCATGGTCAAGTTGCATTTTGCATCATTATCAGTAATCATTAACAGTACCTGGATTTTAGCAATAAATGATTTTGCAAGAGTGTTAACAAGATTTCTGAGCTGCATAATGTTATTTTCGTCAGTGAGGTAAGCAGAAATGACTCAGAACAAGAAAGAAATTGTGTAAGATGCCAGTATGCATCCCTCATTTGCTACTCTTTCTGCAAGGAGACAATGACTCACCAACGCACTTACTTAGCACACAGAATAATGACTGACTGTCCCAAAACTGATCCAAAATCCTGGCTCATGGAACTCATTTTCCATTACAATAATAGATGCAGTAAAAGAAAAAAATACTCTGCAGAAATTTCTCCAATAACAATCATAAAACAACATCCATTACAATCCCTTACAAAACAGATCAGAAAACAAGATAACCAAAGTTGAAAGAAGATTAAATAGATTGTAGCTGGATTCAGTCAGCTGATACACAGAGAGATGTAAGTAAAAAATAAACCTTTGCAATTATAGAATTGTTATTTTCTCTTCTTTAAAACAAGATTATAATAATAGTGTCTCCTTCCTAGTACTATTCTGAGTGGACTACCTACAGCAGAAGACATTTCAGAGAAGAGGTTGAATTCATTACGTAGATCACTGGCAAGGTAAACACAACAGAAAAGATGTCAAGTAGCTGCCAAGCACAGATATGAAAATTATGAGTTTTGTGAAGATAATCATACAAACTTAGTAAACAAAGTTTATTCCTCTAACACAGGGGTTAGCAATTGCCCAAGGCTGTGGGGCTGCATTAGACCCTGGGAACTTTCAGAGTCTCAACCCCACCACACACACTACTGCTTCCCCCCCAAAAATCAATTTTTGCCCCTAAAGGTCCTGTAGAAGATATGCAGATACTCTCACTATGTTGGGCTTTTGGGTCATTCTGAGGCAAAATAATCTTTTTGTTTTTTGTTTTGCAAAATTCTGTTTTGACTTGGGGGGGGAGGCCTCCATACATGGTGAACATTCCTTTCACACTCTCCCAGAGGTCATTCTGAAGCATTACAGAGTGAAATAAATTTTGTCCCTGAGTGGTTGTTGGAGCCATAAAAATGGCCCTGTGGGGGTGCCTGTGGCATACCGGCCACAATTTGCCCATCCCTGCTCTAATGTATCACCACTGGATGTTAACAGCTAAAAGTGGACAGAAAACAAAGGGTCTACTATCTGTGCGATGCCAGCACGGTGTAGTGGTTTGAGTCTGGAACCACGACCCTGGAGTCCAGAGTTCGATTCCCCACTTGGCCACGGAAACTCACTGGGTGACCCTGAGTGTGTCACACACTCTCAGCCCCAGAAAACGCCATGATAGGGTTGCTTTAGGGTCACCCTAACTCTGAAATGACTTGAAGGCACAGAACAACAACAACAAACAAACAAACAAATAAAAGACCTCTAACGGAAGGTAGTGACAGACCAGAAACAACTCATAAAAATAGGAAGAGAACACAGACATTTCTTTTTGGAAAGCAAGAAGCTGTGTATCACAAAAAGGCAAGAAACACAGCCAACTGGAATCTGCTCAAAAACTGCTGGTCTCTAGTTCTCACCAGTTCCAGACACCCTGGCCAGTGGTGGAGGCTGATGGGAGTAGTGGCCCACCAACACCTGGAGGGCCACAGGATCCCCACTTCTGAAACATGGCATCCCCTGAAGTACATCAGAGCTCATCTAAATCTGCTATAAGTAACTCTGTCTCTTGGGTCCCTTTCACAGTATACAATTATATCACTATGATCTCACTTTAATTGCCATAGCTTTATCCCATGGAATCCTGGAATTTGTTGTTTAGTGAGGCACTAAACTTCAAATTCCAGACATTGCCACAGCAGTCAAAATGGAATCACAGCATTATAACTGTGTACTGTAGAAAGGCCGTTGACATCTTTTGCCTGCAGTATCATACTTCAAAGACTGAAGAGCTGAGAGTAAGCAGGTGATGGTTTGGCCTATTACTTCTTTGCCTTTTTGTGCTTAAAAAAGGGAGTAGGGTGGAGGAGTATATCTCTAAGAAAGAGAGAGAATGCAATCTCCCCTACCTTTTCAAGATACTTTCAACACTGGACTTACTGAAGTATTTATAATCTAAAAATACTGACAATTGTTTTGAATTGTTCACAATAAATGTATAATAATAATAAATGTTCCTTTTTCAGCTCTATATTACATTCTCTTACTGTTAAGCATGGGATTGTTTTTAGATTGCTTTTAAGAGTTTTTATAGGGCATTTTAATGTGTTTTAAAATGTTTCTATCTTTGTATTGTTGTAACTGGTTTTTATTTGTACATCTCCTCAGGAACCATTTGGAGTGGCAGGCAATAGAGAAATACTATAAATAAATAAACAAATAACCTTCTTCTTCGTCTTCTTCTTCCTCTTCTTCCTCTTCTACAGCTCTCTTCATCATAAGAACTGTATTCATCACATGTAGCTCCAGTTCACAAAAGCTTATGTCAAATAAAACGTGTCTTTAGCATGTTGCAAGACTCTTGGAGTCATATCGCACTATACCATTATAATACTATTTATTGTTGTGTGCCTTCAAGACATTGGCAATTCAAAGGCAACCCTATAATGGAGTCTTCTTGGCAAAATTTGTTCGGGGGGGGGGTTGCCTCTGCCTTTGCTTTCCTCTGAGGCTGAGAGAGTGTGACCTGACAGTGAGCTTCCATGGCCAAATGGGGATTTGAATCCTGGTCTCCACAGTCATAGTCCAACACTCAAACCACTACACTACCCTGGCTCTCACAGCTGCAAAGGCAACATCCAATGGCTTTCCTGGTATTTGCAGTTTAGGGAGGGGCATTTAGAATTCTCAGCCAGAGAGGTCTTTGGCCTCAGTAAACTACAAACCCCAGGAGGTTGCCCTGGCAGTTAAAATGGAATATAGCCCTAAAACAATGTAGTTGGTAAGGCTGTTAGCCGGTTTGGCGCAACTGATCACCCTGACCACTCTGACGTTAATTTTATTGCCTGCCTTGAGCATAATTTTTACTGGAAAAGACATTAATTATTATTAATTAAATCATCTTTGATTTCTCCACGCACACCACATCCTGCTCCAAAGGACTGATAAAGACTGGCATAAAACTTGGGAAAAAGCTCACAAAATGCCTCTAATCCCTTTGAAAAGTAACTGTAGAAATTAACTAGAATCTCAGGGAAGTAACTTCATTTTCACTATTCACACCTGTTTTTGAAGTACAACTATGTTGCACCCGTTTCCAAGAAAAGTAACTTTTCAGAGGTAAATGCATTGTAAATATTGCTTTAACTTGTAACTTGTCATTTGTAAGCTCTTGCTTCTCCAAGCATTTGCCATGTTAGCTGAGATAATCCAATCGGCTCTGTTGGTATTCAATAAAGCGTTATGCCGGTATGCCACTCAAATGAGCCATCTTAATTATTTTGGAATGCTAGGCAAATGAGATTTCCTTCCTAGGCTCTGTGAAGGACACTCTTGCACAGTGATGTCTGACCACAGATTTTGGTTGCAGCAAGCCAAATGATCTAGTGCACAGACCTTTGCTAACACTTCCATCATTGCAGAGAACCATTTTGAGCTACAATTAAAACAATATTCAGGGGAAAGACTTTACCACATATTCGTGTTGCCTAATCCGTGGTTTCAGATCTTGGTAAATCCCTCATTCTTTATTGCTGGAGCACAGACCGATATGTTCATTAATAATCTACTCTCACTGATCAAGTAAAAATGCTACTCTTCACCAAGAAGGGAAAATTCTGCAGCCAAGAAGACAGAATAAGCAGAATATGACCTAACATTATTCTTTATTATGCTTCTGTACATCAATGATTTCACTGAGACAGCGATTTTTGTTTTACCCAGCCTGAGATCTTTTTTGGCTTCGAAGCAAACCAAAGTCTTCAAAAATGCTGAGCACAAGATACCCTTGCAACTTCATACTATCATCTCAAATTGTGCCTCAAAGAATCACACAGAGGGACTATGATTGTAAGATTGCATTTTTACCAGAGTGGTACAAGCAAGGTAAATCAAGACTGGAGGTACAGCTAAGACGGCATAACACCTATTGTTAGCAAAGGAAAGTTTAGCAAAGGAGGCACAGCTATGCAGTTCTGATCCACTTACTGATTTTCAGATCTCATTAGAGGTTTTCCCCAGATGGTGCCCTCTAGATGTTTTGGACTACGATTCCCAGCGTGCACCACCCTTGCCATGTTGGCTGGGGCAGATGGGCATTGGTCCATAAGATCTGCAGGAAACCATTTGAGGAGTGCTGCCTTACATAATATCAAAGCACAGAGATGTGCCAACACACAGGCTTTAAGGATACTGCATAAATGGCCTCCCTCCCACACCACCTTTACCAGTAGCAACTATAGCAGGGACAAGAGGATAAAATTTCAGAAATCTTATGCAAGTTTGAGTACTTCACAATGGCACTTGTATCAAGTCATGTCAACTGCTATGCTCCAACACAAACAAGCAAGTCAATTAATTTCCATGGGATTTATAGCATTTGGAACTGCAGTGGTCACCTCTATGGAGATTTAGCCAGTATATGCTTTGCCCTGTTGTAGTTCTTTTGTCTTGTTTTTGCAATAGGATTAACATATAATCAGATATGAAGACATTATGGCAGTAAGGGAAAAACAAAAACAGGAAGGACTGCCTGTTTTTTATTATGCCTCCTATAACCCCTTAATTCATTAACAAAGACAGACAGTGTGAAGACTACATTTGTAAATACATTCATCAGGCTGTATCATGGGTTATCAGTCCTAGTTGTTTTTTGTATCATAGGTTCACCAGATTTATTTCACACTGAATTGCCTGACAATTTGTATAGACATCAGGGGATGCCAAGGTTAGTGAACAGACACCTTCCTTCTCTTCAGACCACAGAGAAATGGCAAGGTTTTGTACTCAGGTGAGGCCTCTCTCTGCATAAATAAAATTAATGAAGACAAAGGGTGATCAGACAAACAATAAAACAAAAGTCTTCTATTACTTTATCATATGTGCATCCTGTGCACATAGGGTTCATCCCTTTGAAATGGATATGGTGTTGTCAGGGTAGGACTTTAAAGCAAATGCTCAGGGTCTCCACTCAGCAGAGACCAAGGGGGTCTGCATTTTGAAGTAAATAGTATATGCTGCCACATGCAGAGGGAATGATGTAAAATTATTATGCCCAGACTTGAAAATTACTTAACTACACCACTGGCTGTGAGACTGTGTCATGGCCAAGACCCCATGGATGGATAAGATCTTCTCAATACAAATCTTGTATGCTTTCCACTTGACCATAATGTGTAGACATTATCTGCTGAAGAGTGAGACATCTCAATCTTAATATTTTTTTAAATATTTGTTTCATTTCTAAAATCACTGGACACATTTTACAACCAAATGTAAAGTTGTCCTTATTATTAATCTGTGAAGACAATCTTAAAATCTTGTTGCATAGACTCACTTAATGCTGTTCCTGCCACTCACAGCTAGACAGGAAATAGCCTTGCACTGGAGACATAAACACCAGAATTTTCTATAAACCTGTAACACAAACAAGTTGAGAGCTTGCTCTAGCTGAGAAGCTCCCTGAACAAGATTGTTTTTCCAAGAAGCAAAGCAAGAATGTCATGCTCTGTGGTACCCAATCTCTATTTATTTTATAAACAAACATAAGGACCATATATCTTCTGAAGCCAAGCTTCCTCAAAACAGTGGTAGGGGATGAACTTTGCTCTTGTTGTCCTACTGTCATAGATAGTATTCTCCTTGAACCTTGATTTTCCCTTTGATTTGCTGCTTAGCCTTCAGAATACCATACACCACTACTCTAAACTTTTCTGGCAGACTATGAATATGATACAAAAAATACCCCGTAACAAAAACACTCTGGATTTTTGTGCTCCCAAGTTATATTTCCATTGTTGCTTTTAATTTTTTTAAAGATTTTTTAAAAATTATTTCTTTCCTTCAAGAGATCTGGTGTGGTATAGAAGTATACACTGATTGAATCTGAACTGGGGAAAGTTCTAGTCACCATGAAGCTCACAGGGTAACTTTGGGACAGTTACTGTTCTCTTAGTCTAACTAAACTCATACGATTGCTATGAGGACGAAGTGGAAAATGGGGAAGAAATCATACACACTGTCCTGATCTATTAGTTCAACCAGCTGACAAACACCCTGCTCAAATAACTTTTAAAGACACATCTCAGTACCAGTTGCAGTTCCCACATTAGTGAGGTGTGAATCTGCTCTGGGTATTAGCCTGAACATTAACAAAGCTATTCAAGATGCTGGATGCTATCCCCCAAATAGCACCTTGGATAGCTCTTACCAGCCAGAGCTTGTTACAGTAAATCGGTCTTGTCATCTCAAGCAGCAATATGTCTTTTGCCAGCCTGGCCTTCCAAACACAACTGGCAACTTTGAACATGTTTGCAACATCTGGGCTTGCAGACCTTATACTAAAAGATGGAGTACTCTTAACACTTCATCGATGATATCAATGGAAGGCTAAGGATGTTGACAATCTAAGGAAGATGCAGTTACTGTCGAGGGGCAGTTCTGATTCTTCCCTACTGAATAGCAGGGTGCCTTCAGTCATCTCACTGTTGGATTTTTCTGTTCAGAATGGTGTTTTCAAATAGAAAGTTGGTTTAAATCATCCTTCCTTAATGGTTATGCAGTTTGGGGATGACAGCAGTTGAAGGCCATCACATCTAGGGGGCATTAAGTCAAGGAAGGTTGATTTGAAACAAATGCTTTTGTCCTCTACCTTTTATGTCAAAAGTCAATGAACCCCAGCTGCTGTAGGCTGCATTTCAGAGAAAGAAGCTGGCAAAACCACCTCTGAGTATTCTTTGTCCAAAAAAACCCTATGAAATTCATGAGATTGCCTAAGTCAACAGGCAAATTGAAGGCACATACACACCCAAGGCATCTTTGGCCCTTCAGTAGGGCTGGATTATCAATGCTACTACTAGTGGAAATGCTCCATGGCCCTAAGTATCTAGAGGTCTCATGCTGTTAGTGACACTGTGCACGTGCATGCACACACACACAGCCCTCTTGTACTGTGATGCATAAAAGAGAAATCCTCCAGAGGAAATATGAGGGGGGTAACAGATCTATCTTCCTAAGGATTGATAGCATTTATCATCTACCCTGCCCCCATTTCTGCATTGCTGAGTAAGTGAAGGGGAAAGAATGTGTGGGATCAAGACCTCAGCCTCAGTCACACTAGCTGAGAAACAAGGAAGTTTTGGATTACAAATACCACAACCCCTTTTCCCCATCAGACTTGCTGAGTGAGGCTGATGGGACTTGGAGGCCAAAGTGTTGGTGCACTGAGAACAGGCAGTCATAGTTCCCAGTTACTGGGGGAAAGGTGCAATATGAAATGATTAGATGCATAATAAACCATATTTGCCAGCGTATGGAATGCGCTGGAGTATAAGACACACTCTATTTTCAAGTTGTATTCTTTAGGAAAAAAACTTTTAGTACCCTTGTCCCCCATTCCATTCTCCGTGCCTGCTCGCCACCCCCACGCAACACTCTGCACCCGATCGCCACCCTCCCGCACCTCTCCGTGCCCTCAGCACAGGTGTGGGGGGTGAGTGGGCATGGAGAGGTGTAGGGGGTGGCGATCGGGCACAGAGACGTGCAGGGGTGGCAAGCAGGCACGGAGAGGTGTGTGGTGGTGTGATCAGGTGCAGAGAGGTGCAGGGGGTGGCAAGTGGGCGCAAAGAGGTGTGGGAGGGTGGCGAGCAGGAACAGGGGGATGGCAGCTGAAGCAGGAAGAACAGAAAGGGGGGTGAAAGGAGCTCCTTTCTCCCCTTCCTGTCATTTCTGCCTGGGTAGAACTCCCCGCAGGGGCAAAAAGGAACAGAAAAGTGCCTTTTCATTCCTTTTTGCCCCAGCGGCAGGAGTTACCCATATTTGCCTGCATATAAGATGTACCTCATTTTCAGAAGGCATTTTTTGGGGGAGGAAAGTGTGTCTTATATGCCAGCAAATAAGTATTCTTCCATTTCACAGAAGAGACAAAAGAGACTAGAATAATAAAGCTGATTCAATGAGGCAGTAATAAAGAAAATGACATCACATATTATAAATGAGTTACTAAAATGAAAAATCTGTTTTTCTTTAAAAAAAAAATGTTCCATGGATGCAGCATCATTTTTCATCCTAAGGTTCCTTAAATTATCATGGAATTTGGTTTCTCTTTAATGAGGGGTACTTTTAAGAACCATTAGGTGCTTCCAGAAATCCACTGGTTATTGTAGGATTTGATATCCTGAGCCAAATAATTTAATTTTAGTCTACAATTCTGAGGATAGGAGAAGATCAGTTACTGGGAATACTAACCTCAGAAGATGTTTAATCCAATTCATCCTACTGGAATTACTCTTGAGCAACTGGTTTGAGTCTTGTGTCCTAAATCTTGCAATTCTCCAGCCCTGAAGGTCTAACAGCATGCAAGAAATAGTTTTGCAAAAATATGAGAAATAAGTATGCAACTTTGAGTAAAGAACCAACTGCTTACTGAATAAATTGTTATAAAAAGGGAAGGAAAATAGTCTTGTGGTACTGTAAAACCAATTTATTTCACATAAGCTAAAATAAGTAAAATATGTTGGCTCTTCAGCACTTTTGCTAACTTAGTTAATTAGTAACTTAATTCTAGATAAATGTTCATGCTGACATTCCAGCTTAAGTCAACCTGTTTGATTTAAAAACGTTAAGTTGCCCTGTTGGTGTGCATATTTCCAACTTAAATTCATAACTTAATTGACTTTACAGTGGCCCCTCCACTTCCACAAGGGCTTGGGTACAAAAGCTTTGCGAAAGTGGAAAAACTATGAATAATTCTCTCCTGTGATCTCCCTCCCATTCCCTTCCAGAGCTCCCCCCTTCCATTCCATTCCCTTTTGCCCTGGTGTGTGAACCCTCCTTCTCTGTGCTAGGGCCAGAGGCAGGGGAATGAGAGGGGGAGCTCTGGAGGGGAGAAGGAAGGCTTGTACATATGCCTTCCCCTCATTATGCCCTTGCCTTTCGCCTTGGCACAAGTTCTCAGCACTGGGACCGGGAGCAAGGGAATGGGAGCAAGAGCTCCAGAAGGGAAAAGGAAAATGTCCACCTGTCTTCCCCCTGCCATTCCTTTGCCTTTTGCCTCAGTGCAAGTTCTCAGCACCAGAGTCAGAGGCAACAAAGCAGGGAACTCCAGAGGGGAGAAGGAAGGCCTGCATGTGCCTTCACCCCAATTCCCTTGTCTTTTGCCCAGATGCACTTCCCTTCCTTCTTTGTGCCCAGCAAAACTCAAGGGAATGGGAGAAGCAGAATGGGGGGAGGAGACACACATGCACCTCAAACCCACAAATGTGCAGGGAAGATTGTAATTACTTGCTTCATAACACACTCTAAATCCATGCCTATTTACACTCCTGTAAATTAAGTTTCCATATTGTCCCATTAGCACTGTTGTGAAGTATATACAGTAGGCCCTCCACATTCGCGGGGGATATGTGCAGAGAACCCCCGTGAAAGTGAAATAATCGTGAATAACTTCTCCCCCTAGAACTTCTCCTTCCTTGCACTCTGCTGCAGGCCTCTGCCCACATGTCCATGTTGGCCATCGTCAGCAGGGGGCAGGAACTGGGAGGGAGAGGGAAAAAATCTTTCCTCCCTTTCACCCTCCCCACCACGATAGTTGGGGAGATCACACCGGAGCTGCAAGCAGGAACATGGCAAGTGGGAAGAAAAGATCTTTTCCTCACCGCTTGCCATCTCCTCCCCACCACCGCTCAGGCAGTCACTTGGGGAGCTGTGGGTGGGCGTACGGCGAGTGAGAAGAAAAGATCTTTCCTCCCCGCTCACCATGTCCCCCTCCCACTGCCGTTTGGGCGATTGCTCGGGGAGCTGTGGGTGGGGACATGGCGAGCAAGAGGAAAGGATCTTTTCCTGCCGCTCGCCATCTTCCCTCCCCGCCGCCACTCGGGTAGTCACTTGGGGAGCTGCGGGTGGGGAGATGGTGAGTGTGAGGAAAGGATCTTTTCCTGCCACTTGCAATCTTCCCTTCCCACCACCACTCAGGCATTCACTTGGGGAGCTGCAGATGGGGAGATGGTAAGCAGGAGGAAAGGATCTTTTCCTGCCACTCAACATCTTCCCCCCGCCGCCGCTCGGGCAGTCACTTGAGGAACTGCGGGCAAGAACATGGTGAGTGGGAGGAAAGAATCTGTCCTCTCACCCTCCCACACATCCCCCGCTGGGACAATCACACCCGCAGAGGCTGGCAGAGATTGCGAGGGGGAAGAAACAGTCTTTCCTCCCTTTCACTCTCCCGTACACCCTGTACCCTCCCGCCAGGGAATGGGAGGGGGAGAATGGGGGAGAGGCAAGGCACCACGAATATTCAAAACCGTGAGAGTGAAACCCGTGAATGTGGAGGGAGAACTGTATCTTTAAAGGCCTTCTTGACTATATGAATCTCACTCTTACAATAGGACGCCTTAAAGAAATGGAATCATTTCAGGAAGATATCTTCCCCAAATCACATAATCAAAAGACATTCCCTGTTTTTGCATGTGCTTTGATCGTAGGCTCACCTAACTGCCCCCGTAATATTAACAGTTTAAGTCTTTGAGCCAGAGGCAAGCGTAAAAGCCACTAAAGAAGAAGGAGACGGATGGTAAGAAGATTCTTTGGAAATGATGGAAAGTGAAAACTCCTATGTGGTGGGTACACAAGGGTTCATATATGTCCTATAAATTCTGCTTCCAAAATCCAAACACATTGAACATCACATGGCATGATCTCAGAGGATTCATTATTACGTTAGGAACTCTACTGTAGCATGATACTCACAATTCAAACCATTGTCACTGTTACTAATTTCATTGTCTCTACGGCCTAATGCCTAAATACCCTAAAGGCACCAGATCTCATCTGATCTTAAAAGCTAAGCAAAGTCAGCCCTGGTTAGTACTTGGATAAAGTGATCATAAGTCAACAAATGACTTGAAGGCATATACACACACACACATATAGGAGACAATATTATAAAACTGATTAGGAGAAGAGATTTTGGTGTAATATCTCATAATTATAGTACAGTGAAAATTATTAAGACTCAGAACCTAATGTTTCAATCATGTAATACAGTATCAGTCTCCAGTTACAAGTAAGTTAGTTGCAGAATAGTTGCAGAATAACTATTCTATAGTTGTAGAATGAATAACTATAACTATTCTACAGAACAATCTGCATATTAGAGAATAAAATTGATACTTCAAGGTCTGACAGGACAACGCACTACAGTTCACTGTGAGATGGCAAGTTTGCAGATGATGCCAAATCATGCAAGGTGGTGAAAACTGAAGCAAACTATGAAGAATTCTACAATGATTTCATAAAACTGGGAGAATGAGCAACAAATCAACACAACAGAATGAAAATAAATAAGTACAGATATATCTCAATTAACTAAGTAGATATGTCCTGAGCATTACTTTTTTAACAGGTTTTTTTTTATTTGAAAAGACTGAAGTAAGATTGTAATTTGCCTACAAGAAACTCACATTAGAAAGAAGAATACAAAATGTTTGATTTCTAAAAGACTAGGAGAAGAGTAGATGTAAGGAAGTCCAGGAAAAAGAAATGGAGCTGTTTTGTATATAAATTTCCAACTATGTCCAAAATTGATATTGTCTGATGACTATGGTAGATATATTGGGGCAGAGATTAGTATATGGGGGTTAGGAGTTTACCGGTAGGAATATATGTTCAAAATGAAGATAAGTTAATGTTTTACAAGGGACTTATGGAAAAGAGGATGGATTTTTCGTATCATAATTGGTGTTTCATGGGAGATTGGAAAAGGGTGGTAACTCCACCAAAAGACGGAACTTTTGAGAAAAATACTAAAATCTCACAGGGTAAATTAACAAAAACTTTTTTGAATTAATGGACAATTTGGAATTGGTGGCTATGGAGAGAGAAAAATGGTAACTCAAGAGAATATACTTACTTCTCTGAAAGATATAAATCTTTTTCAAGAATAGATATGATTTGGGTTTCTAAAACTTTAGCTGATAAGATTTATAAAGTGGAGATACTACTAAAGTCTTTTTTAGATCAGGAAAAGGAAAGGGTCTTTTAGATGGTGACTAAATGAAACATTTTTAATGTAAGGAAACAGTGGTGGAGGATTGTAAAAAGGGAAATGCAGAATGAAAGCAAGAGAGCAGCTAAAACTAAAGGAATATATTTTTCAGTGATATGCCTATTTACAGTTATCAGAAAGATTTCAAATGGACATTTTGTTCAAAACGGTTTTGAACAAGAGAAATTATAATTTGAATTACAATTGTGTACAGGCGATGAGTATGTAAGTCCAAGATGTATATTTTTTTAAAAAATTGGAAATGGAAGAAGAACATGTTAAAGAATATATGATAAAACTGGCTAAGAATTTGATAATATACAGATAGATCAATAAGAACGTATGTTCAAAGGTATTGAGATTTACACCATGTTATAATGTTAAAGAGAATTTGTATGATGTATATGATGCCAGATATTTACACTGTATAAAGGTGTTTCCAATCTATACTGGAAATGTGAACAACATGAAGGAACATTTTATCATACATGGTAGACATGTGTAAAAACTTTAAAAAATCTGGATTCAAATCCATCCAATGCAGAAGATTTGTAAAGATTAAGATTCAACTCAAACCAGATTTATTCTGGGACTCTTGGATGCACAACTGGAGAAGACTCAAGGAAGTTTGTTTCAAAATATGAGCACAGCAGCAAGACTGTTATAGGCACAAGGATGGAAGAAATCAGAATTACCTATAATGGAAGTATCGTAGAATTGTAGAGTTGGAAGAGACCACAAGGGCTATCGAGTCCAAACCCTTCCATGCAGGAAGAGTAGTTGCTGAAACTAAGATACTTAATGGAAATGGATAAATCGGCTTGTTTGATCAAGGAAAGGTCAATAGCAACTTTTCTTAAAGCATGGGAACCCTTTATTGACTTTTTTGCAAGGGGAAACAGAAAATGAAATGTTAGCTTTAGACTTTGATGATTAGTAAGGACTGAATAGGGAAAGAAGAGGATTGATTTAAGTATTAATGAGTGATATATGAATAATATGTTTGTATATATAACTGCTGAGAAGATCGGCGGTCAACTTTTTTCTGTCCTTTCCTTTTCTTTATTCTCTTTTTTTTTATTTCTTGCATCCTTTATCGTAGTCTTATAATTCATAATAAAGAAAATGTCAAATACAATTTTGTACCAGAGACAGAAACAACATGGAAACAATAGGGATATATTTTTACACCTCAAAAAGAGCAGTTCAAGATATTTCAGCAACACGTCAGTTAGCTTTTGTTCAAAACTAAGCATATGCACATGAGAAATCAGAAATTAACCATATCAGGTTGTAAACAAAACATTTTGAACCTTCTAGAAATAACTTGTAAGTTTCTTCCAAAATTCATCCAGGAACCATTTTTTTTTCTTTCTTCAACCACCACTTTTCTTGATTTTGATTTTGGTTCCCAAATTTATAGATCTATGCTTTTCCAACTTTCTGGTGGTATCTGGTGAGGGAGGCTTATCCGCTTTTCCTTTTTCTGTTTTGCTGTTTATGCATGCTCAGCAAGGCATATTTGAAGCAGCAACTATTTATCTAGCCTGTTATTGTTAGGTTGTTGTGGGATTTCCAGGCTTTGAGGCCATGTTCTATCAGTATTTTCTCTTGACATTTTGCCTGCATCTGTGGCTGGAATCTTCAGAGGATCTGAACATGCCAGCCACAGATCCTCTGAACATGCCAGCCACAGATGCAGGTGAAACATCAGGAGAAAATACTAATAGAACACAGCCTCAAAGCTCAGAAAACCCACAACAATCTATGGATTCTGGCCGTGAAAGCCTTCAACTTTACCTGTTACTGTTGTTGCTAACAGCTATCAACTTCAATTTATGGCAACCCATAGTTGACTATTGTCAACTCAGGTATTGCAGACAGGGTTGTGGCTTCCGTGATTCAGTCGATCTTTCTGTACTGTGGTCTTCCTCTTTTCCTACTGCCTTCCTACCTTATCAAGCATTACTGTCTTTTCTAGTGATTCATGTCTTCTCATGATATGGCCAAAGTACAACAGTCATCTTGGCTTTTAGGGAGAGTTCAGACTTGATTTCCTTTAGGACTCATTTATTTGGCTTTTTAGCAATCCACGGTATCTGTAGAACTCTTCTCCAGCGCCAATTTCAAGTGAGTTGATTCCCTTCCTATTGCCTTTCGCCACTGTTCAGTCTTCATAACCATATATAGGAATTGGAAATACAATGGCATGGACAATCCTCCCTTTATTATTCAATGATACAGTGATATGTCTTTACACTTCAGGACCTTGACTAGTTCCTCCACAACAGCCCTTCCAAGGCCTAATCTTCTGATTTCTTGACTGCAGACTCCGTTCTGATTAATGACTGAACTAAGGTATGGACACTCTTGAACTATTTGAATGACTTCATCATCTACTTTAAAATCATACAAACCATCTGTAGTCATTATTTTTGTTTACTTAATGTTCAACGGTAAACCTGCCTTTGCACTTTCTTATTTGACTTTCTTCAGTAATCATTCCAAGTCTCTGCTATTTTCTGCAAGAATCTGTAGTGTGGGGTCACCTGCATATCTTAAATTGTTGATGTCCCTTTCTCCAAGTTTCACACTTCTTTACTCTGAGTCTAATTTTAATTTACATATGATATATTCAGTATACAAGTTAAGTAGATAGGGTAATAAATGCAGCCTTTTCTGACCCCCCATTCTGATTAGACACCATTCTGTTTCTCTGTATTCTATCCTGATGGCAGCCTCTCATCCTAGCACAGGTTATGCACCAGGACAAACAAATGCTGTGACACATCCATCACTTTAAGAGTGACTCATAAATTTCCATGATCTACACAATCCAAGGCTTTGCTATAATCTACAGGAATATTTTCTTCTGAAATGCTTTGGTGTGTTCCATTATCCAACTCATATTTACTATATGATCCATCATGCCTCTTCTTCTTCCGAACCTAGCTTGGACATCTGGTACTTCTCAATCTATAAATGGCAAACATCTCTGTTATAGAATTTTGAGTATCACTTTGTATGCATGGGAGATTAATGCAATGCTCCTGTGATTACTGCAATCCCTGGTATCTCCTTTCTTGGGAATGGAATGTATCTTGAGCATTTCCAATCTATGGGATGTTCTTTTATTTTCCATATTGTTAACAGATTTTAGTTAGAACGAGAGTAGATTCTGTCTGCATAGCCTGAAGCAGCTCTATCGGTATGCCATCTGTTCCTAATGATTTATTTCCCTGAAGTGCTCTGAGTGGAGCTTCCACTTCATTTTTTAAAGTTGTAGGTTCATCTGCAAATGGTTCTTCCTTGAATGAATCTCCCTTCCTTTCATCTTTTATATAGTTCTTCAGTGTGTTGTTTTCATTGTCTTTTTGTTTGTACTTGGTAATTTAAACCACTCTTGGTTCAAAATTCCCTTTGATTTTCAGATCTTGTGGAGGTAGTCTCTTGATCTTCCTTTCTTCTTGTCATCTTCTAGTTCTATGGATTATTATTATAGTAGTTCTCTTTGTCCTTGCACAGTTTCATTCAGGGTCTTGACCCTCTATTTCTGTTATCTTCTACTTTTGCTTCTCTTCTGTCCTGAACTATAGCAGGATCAGTTGGAGTAGAATTCCATGCTTTCCTAGCTCAAGCTTTATCACATTGTTCACTGCAGATATGCTACTACAACTTGACACCAAAAATCTATGTTTCTTTAGCCCTCTGGCTTGCTCTGAGATTGTGGCTCTGTACTGTCAGGAGAGCAGCAAGCCAGATATCCCCCTTCAAATGTCAGTCAAACTAAACAACACATGGACATAGATCCCTTGACTTGTTCTGCCCCATCCAACAGCAGGTGGAACCAAATGGGAGTACAGGCATGTCTGTTCATTAACAAAATTCAAGAAAAGTTTGGCTCATCATCATGAATCGTCCCCACGCCCCGTAGTTTCTGAAATGAGAACTGGGACTTATTATGCTACATATGTGATCGGAAAAACACAGGAAAGAAAATATAAGTCTACAAATAAAGTGAAGTAGCCAGCAAAGAGTTGTATGTTACAAATTTATAAAGACAGCAATAAATACTGCTTGTGAGGCCACTGTTTTCTGTAAAACTGTCAACCAGGAAGCAGAATGTGGCCAAACTCACCTCAGAGACAGAAATTAATAACTGCCAGTCACCATATAACTGCACTGTAACCTGGATATAGGAGTCATCTATCTTTTAAAGCCATCAAGTTCCTCTACTATTTGGCAATTTAATTTGAAGCTACTGTGTTTCCTGAGGGATTGCTGAGGGATTTTCTGGCATTATCGGACAGCATTATCTACATCGCACATGGCCATCAAAAACTTATCACACTGAAGAGACAGCTAAAAATGTTCATGATAAAAATGTTAGTTTATTACTAGTAACAAATGACAGGACAAAAATGAAAACACAGCCGTAATTCATTCCCCTCCTTTTACTGATTCATATACCCATAACTTAGTCTAGTGCCTTTTTTATACCAGCAAATCATAGAAAGAAAACTGCACAGAAGCTTAACGTTGAGCCATCTGTCACCTAATCTATACATTGAGAGTAACAGAATCAATACTCAAATTGTAGGCACTAGTGAAAAGGAAAGGTACTGTATTATGTAAGCCACGTAACACCAATTCCACAGCAGGTATCTGTTAAAAATGTAGACCTAATAATGAAGCCCTGATAGAAAATTTTCTGACTGCTGTCATAAGATGAATGGATAAACACACATTAACTATTCAAATTATTATTTCCAAATTAATCCTACTTTTTCTCAAATCATATTTTTCTCTTTCACTGAAGTTTCAGCCACTGTATATTGTTGTTGTTGTTGTGTTTATATCCCACCTCTTCCTCAAAATTGGGACTCAAAGCAGCTCACAATTTATAAGAACAACAGAATTGAAAACATACAATTTAGTTAGCCAATATTTTATTGAAGGAAAGAATAATGATGATCTGCCAATCTCTCCTTTTCTTTTTTAAGGAATAGAAAGTATTTCTCTTCACTAGATAAAAAGAAATACTTTCTATTTCTTAAAAAAAAAAGGATGTTGGTGATCTTTCAATTCTTTATCAGAAAACACAATTTTTCATTGAAGGAGATGAGGACTGATTTATTCTCACAACCTTCTGACTCTAGGGTTATAAAACCTGAGTAGACATTCCCAAGATACAAACCTGCCAAGCACTACACTTTATTCTAACAATCATCTTTTCTCCAATTTCTGCCATCCCTTCTGAATTGCATGTACTGTCTTCCAAAACATGAGGAACACCTTACTTTATGGATTCAGAGCATTTCCAAAAGGCTCTGAAGGAACTTGTGTGTTTCAGAGAAGAGAAATTTGTTCTGAGAGCAAGAATATACTTTTGGACAAAACATTCTCTTGCAACTTTACTTTCTCAAAGACCCAAAAAGTGTGCAAATACAGTTGTATCACTCATAGTAGTGGAATAATAATGAACTGTGCCTCAGTACTGTTGGAAAGACAAACTGTAAAGCACTCTGCAAGCTCAAACTGCCGTTATCAGATATCACATGAATATCTGGTATGACGAGACACACCTCTCACAATATTGGCACAACCTTCCTTCCAGCTCTCAACTGAGGCCCTTTTCACACGGAATTTCTGAAGTGAAATGGCCCCTTGGGCGTTGCGTAAATGTGAGGAGCGGTCCACATGACACACTCACTGTTGTGCAATGCTCAAGAGCCTGACGTGGACTGCGCACGCATTTTTTATTTTCGGCTCAAAACTGAAAATGCTGTGCGGTCGCGCATCACTCCAGGGCCCAGCGCACACTTACCTCGTGTGCAGAGCCTCAGGAGCTGGGCTAGTCGCGCGTCCTCTCCTTAGTGCAGCCTGGGAGGTCCCAGGCTGCACTGCGAATGGAAGAGGCAGAGTGCTCACGCGAGCAGGAAACCGCTGCAGAGCCCAAGCAGGAGGGATGTGAGCACATTCCTCTGAAGCCTCCCACTCCGGCACCAGGAAAAGGTAAGGTGCAAAAAGGGCCTGAGTCTCCTGTCTCAATCTCTTCACCATCTCTCATTTCAACAAGTAAAAATATTCAGGCCTTCTCCAAGCACCACATACACCCACAGTTAAATCCATCAAGCCGGTGTTCATCAAGTATTTCTCCAAACCTTTTGGGATTTGGGCAGCAGGCTTTATCAAGTAACAGAGCCACTGAGAGTAGCAACTGGGACCAGGGCAAGATGCACTATCAGAGCCCTCCCATCTCTTAATTAAGCAGCAGACACTGTGGTTTGTTGAGATAAGAAAACTTATTTTGTTGTGTTGCTTGTTCTTCTCACTGTCTACACCCTGAGGGACCACAGTCCTCCAGAGGTACAGCCCTGGGGATTTGGTCCCGCTACCTCCCCTCTCCTCTCCCTCACTCTTCATGAGGGTGAAGCAAGCCCAGTAGAAACACTCAACCCCTTGATGTTAGCCTCCATCATCCAAATGTTCTTGCTGTGTGTCTTCAAGTCATTTCCAACTTACGGTGACCCTAAGGTGAATCTATCATGAGATTTTCTAGGAGCTGAGAGTGTGACATGCCCAAAGTCACCCAGTGGGTTTCCATGGCTGAGCAGGGAAGTGAACCCTGGCCTCCAGGGTCATAGTCCAACATTTAAACCACTATATCACACTGGCACATATATAAACTAAAAAACTAAAATAACAACGCTAGTTCTTCTAAATGTTTCTGTCAGTTTGATCCAGACTTTGTTGCCACCAGCAGGAGCAACCCCTAAGCAGAGTTCTACTAAGGACTCTCTTACAAGCAGGAAGGAGAGGAGACAAGTTGACCAATTCCCACCTCCTCTGCAGAGGGAGGTATCATCATAAACACTATTCTGGGGGCCTCCAAGTGTTTCAGTTCAGACTTTCAGGGAGTATGGAGAATGCAAGAAACAGAGGAATTGACAAAAAAAAAGTCCGCTTCAGTATTCAGGATCAAATTTCTTCTGTGGATAGGAGGTATGAACAGGTTGCTTACCTGTAACTGTGGTTCTTCGAGTGGTCATCTGTGCCATCATACACTAGGAGCTTTAGCGCCTGCGCGGTAGCGTTCGCAAACTTCTAGAGCTTGTTCGCTTGGCGGGAACCCCTCCCCCACGCCGGTACTGCGCATGCTCCTCCCGCCGAGCAACGGTCTCTCCTCAGTTCTGTCGTCCGCCGTAGAACCTACAGGGACCTGAGAAAGAGGGGAGGAAGGGCGGGTGTGTATGATGGCACAGATGACCACTCGAAGAACCACAGTTACAGGTAAGCAACCTGTTCTTCTTCTTCGTGGTCTCTGTGCCTTCATACACTAGGAGACTGTGTAGCTTACCGGTCGGACGGCGGGTCAGGTCCTACAGCACGGAAGCCAGCACCTCACGTCCAAACCGGGCATCTCTGCGCGACCGGCAGTCGAGCCTGTAGTGGCGCACGAAGGTCGATGGTTGGGACCAGGTCGCCACACGGCAGAGTTCATGCAGGTCAACTCCTCGTAGGAGGGCCGCAGAAGTAGCCACAGCTCTGGTGGAGTGGGCTCGAAGCAGGACTGGCGGAGGCTTCCTCGCGAGCTCATACGCCAGTTGAATAGTCCGTACCACCCACTTGGAGAAGCCCTGGGTGGACACTTTGAGGCCCTTCCGACGTCGCCCATAGCAAACGAAGAGATGCGGCGTCTGTCGGAAGAAAGCAGTCCTGTCCTTGTAGAAGGCCAAGGCCCGACGCACGTCCAGGGAGTGGAGGGACCGCTCCAACGGTGTCGTCGGGTTCGGGAAGAAGGCAGGCAGGATGATGTCCTGGTTGAGATGGAAACTGGACACCACCTTAGGCAGGAACGAGATGTCAGGTCGCAGGACCACCTTCTCTCTGTGGAAGACCGTGAAGGGCTCATCGGATCGAAGAGCTGTGATCTCACCCGCTCGCCTCGCTGAGGTCACCGCTACCAGGAAGGCAGTCTTCATGGTCAGGAGCCTGTCATCCGAGGTCGCCATCGGCTCGAAGGGCGGCTTCGTCAGCTGCGAGAGCACCAGCGAGAGGGACCACGGCGGTAGCGGCGGCGATACCGGCGGGTAGAGATGATGAAGTCCTTTCAGGAACCGCTTAACGGTATCGTTCCTGAAGAAGGCCGAGCCAGCAGATCGTGGCGGTTGGTATGCCACGATCGCGGAGAGATACACCTTCAGGGATGGAAACGCCAGACCCTGTTGCCGGAGGTGCAGGAGGAAGTGCAGGACGGTAGAGAGCCCCGCAGGCGATACCGGCTCACTCCTCTCGTTAGCGAAGGTCAGGAAGCGTCGCCATTTATATTGATAGTTGCGACGGGTGGATTCCTTCCTGGCTGCAACGAGGACGGTACCGAGCACGGGATCATCTAGTGCGATATCCTCCAGGCATGGAGGGCCAGGCGTGGCAGGTCCGGATGGAGGACTCGGCCGCCGGAGTGGGAGAGCAGGTCCGGTGTCGGTGGCAACCGGAGCAGGTCGTTTCGTGCAGCTTGTAGCAGTGGTGCGAACCAATGTTGCCTCGGCCAGTATGGGGCTACCAGGATCGTGTCGGCTCGGTCGGCGAGGATCTTCGATATCGTCCGGCCAAGCAACGGGAACGGCGGGAACGCGTAGAGGACTTCCCCGGTCCACGGAAACTGGAAAGCGTCCCCGATGGAGGCGCGATCGTGGCCTGCTATGGAGCAGAATCGGCGACACTTCGCGTTTTCCCTGGTCGCGAAGAGGTCGATGGATGGTTCGCCCCAGCGGTCTCGAATCAGTCTGAGTGCCTCTTCGGAGAGGGACCATTCGTGATGGGATGAGGTGTCCCTGCTGAGGGCGTCTGCCGTGGTGTTCTCCTGCCCGGCCAGGTGAACCGCCACGGGATGCGTATGCAGGCGAATGCACCATTCCCACAGGTCGAGCGCGATGTGGAGCAGGGTCGTGGAATGAGTCCCACCTTGTCTGTTGATGTAGCAGACGGCGGTGGTGTTGTCCGTCAGAATCAGGACCGTGCGCCCCGCCACGGCGTGGCGGAACGCCCGTAGGGTTTTCCAGACGGCGAGCAGCTCCAGCGCGTTGATATGGAGAGCGGTCTCGTCGTCGGTCCATCTGTCGCGGACTCTGAGATCGCCGCAGTGGGCACCCCATCCATACAGGGAGGCGTCGGTCGTTACCGTCACCTTCGGTGTCGGCTGTTGGAAAGACATCCCTGACATCAGATTGCGTCGCGACTGCCATCATCGGAGGGATGAGCGGACGTCTTCCGGCAGCTGCAGTCGGAGTGTCTGTTCGTCTCGCAGGGGGTCGAATATGCGGACGAACCAGTGTTGAAGAGGTCTCGCTCTCAGCCTGGCGAGATATGTCACAGCGGTCGTCGCAGCCATGTAGCCCAAGAGCTGCTGGACGCTTCTCGCAGATAACGTCGGGGCCGTACGAGCGTGAGCGGCGGCCCGGATCAGGGTTTGGGCTCGAGACTCTGGTAGGTACGCCCTGGCGGAGGTCGAGTCGAGCGTCGCCCCGATGAAGTCCAAGATCCTCGCCGGCTCGAGGTGGGACTTCTTCGGGTTCACCCGTAGACCAAGGCGGGTTAGGAGTGACAACGTCATGTGGACGTCGTGGTAAAGTCTCTGTTTGCAGGACGCCACCAACAGCCAATCGTCGAGGTAAGGGAAGACGGAAGCGCCCTTCGTCCGCAGGAAGGATACCACCGGGGCCATGCACTTGGTGAAGACCCTTGGGGCAGTCGAGAGTCCGAACGGCAGCACCTTGTACTGGTAGCAGATATCGTCGACTGCGAAGCGGAGGTACCGTCTGTGCTGCGGGCGAATGGCGATGTGGAAGTATGCGTCTCGGAGATCGATGGAGGCGAACCAGTCCCCTCGATGTAGGAAGGGCAGGATCGACGGTATCGTGACCATCTTGAACCTCTTGGGGCGGATGTAGTAGTTCACCCCTCTGAGGTCTAGGATCGGCCGGAGGGTGCCGTCGGCTTTCGGTACCGTGAAGTACCTGGAGAAGAAGCCGGTGGTCTTGGCTTCTTGCGGGAGCCGCTCGATCGCCCCTTTCTGGAGGAGGGACTGGATCTCTTCCAGGAGGGCCGGACTCGACGGGGTGGAGTAGTAAGCGCCTCGAGGCGGAATATCGTGAAACTCGATGGCGTAGCCAAGACGGACGATGGAAAGCACCCAAGAGTCCGTAGTGACATGTTGCCACTCCGCGAGGTGTCGAGCTAGAGTCGGTCGGTCTCCGAGTGCAGATGGTAGGTCCTGCCAGGCACGTCAAAACCGAGACTTTGTCTCGGAGGAGGACTTCTTGGACGAAGCCGGGCGTCGTCTAACCGTGCGTCTGGCCGACGAGCCGGAGGACGGTCTCGACTGTCCAGACTGGGCCGAACGCTGGAACGACGAAGTGGAAGATCGTCGCCAGGATGGGCGGAAGGCGGAGGTCCTGCGGGCTTGCGTGGCCGGCTGTAGCCCGATTTTCTTGGCGGTTAACCTCGCCTTCACGAGATTGTCCAACGCTTCGTCGGTGGACGAATTGAATAGGCCCTCACCGTCGAAGGGGAGATCTTCAATTCTCCTTCTGGTGTCCTCCTGGATGTTGGCCGGCCGCAGCCAAGCATGGCGGCGCAGGCCGATGGATCCCGCCATGACCCGGGAGGCAATCTCCACTGCGTGCCTGGAGGAGGCCATCTGCTGCCGAGCGATGGAGATGGCCTCGTTGAATATCACCGAGGAGGCTTGGCGGATGTCCTCCGGTACCGCCTCCATCGCCGGTTGAAGGCGATCGAGCACCTTTTTCAGGTATGCCGCGAGGCAAGCCTGAGTGTTGGACAGCCTGATCTGCAAGGAGGCGGCGGAATAGAACCGTCTTGCATAGGCGTCCAACTTCCTGCCCTCTTTATCCGGCGGGGTGGTGTGCTGCCCGCCGGAGCCTTTCGTCTGTGCCAACTCGACCACCACAGAGTTCGGTGCAGGGTGGTTGAAGAGATAACCGGTGTTATCCTTCTGCACCCTGTAGAGGTGTTCCAACCGCTGCGGTATCGGCTGCGCCGAGGCCGGCCTATCCCAGGCGGCCTTCACCAGTCTGGATATCCGGGGCAGGAGAGGCAGCGGGGCCGTGGCAGGTTGCTTCTCCTCGAAGACGGAGAAGGCTGGATCGTCGTCCTCTGGCTCCGCATCGGCGATCTTAAGGCCGAGGGTAGTGGCCATGCGGAGCAGCATAGCAGAGAACTGGTGGACGTCCTCTGGAGCAGAATCTGGATCGGATCCCCGAATCCCAGCGGAGGAGACTCCTGGGAGGCCGCCTCAGACACCTCTGACTCCGCACTCGAGTCGTACGACTCCGAGCTCGGTGAGTCCTCTCGCCGCTCGCTTTCCGGCTCCTTCGCAGTCGCCACAGGTGTTGCCTTCCTAGGCTTCTCCGCAGCCGGGACGGTGGTAGTGGCAGCGTCACGCTTGGGCTGGCTGACCACGGACTTCACCTTCTTAGTGGTGACAGGGGTAGTCTGGCAGGCTGACGTTGTCTTAGCCCGCTCAGTCACCACCGACTCCGTAGGGCGCGTCGCCGTTGCAGTGACCCTAGGAGGTGGCGATATCGCCCGATATCGAGGTGAAGGCTCCCTCGCCCTATGATATCGAGGAGAGGGAGAGCGGCTGAAGGAGCGGCGGTCCGACGGAGATCGGCTTCGGTGGCGATGGTACCGAGCCTCGTCCCCTCTAGGCGAGCGCGATTCGCGCTGTCGACGAGGTGACCGGGACCTCCGGAAGGTCTCCCAGCGACTCGGGTCACGATGGTACCGATCCCGGTACGATGGTGAATGTGACCGATAAGAGGCCGGGCGCTCTCTCCATTCAGATTCCCTCGCGTACCTGGCCACGTAGGACGCCGAGGTGTATCTGGAGGCAGACGAGCGAGGTTGTTCCTCTCTAGTCTCCCTAGGAGGCGGCGAGGCCACCGGACACTCCGAAGAGCGGGACCGGGACCTGAATGAGGTCGAACGCCGCTCCGGAGAAGCAGAGGTCTCTCTCTGCTGCAGGTCGGCCGACCTGCGACGGCTGGAAGGGCGGTGGTGCTCCTCCACCAGGGTTGGAGGGTCTGCCACAGGCGAGTCCGGGCGCTGTTGGGGAACGTCCTCGATCTCATCGTCTGAGAGATCGACGGACTCGCCTCGCCCTTTGGAAGGCTGCTGAGTAGGAGGAGGAGTAGGGGGTTGAACGTCCCCAGCCGGGGAGCGCTTCTTCTCCTTCTTCTTCTTCTTCTTCTCCTTCTCCTTGCCCTTGTCTCCATCCGGAGCAGGGCGCTTCTTAACAGGCGTCTCCCTCAGGGGAGCCTCAGCCTTCCTCGCCGTCAAGGATCCTTTCACTGACTTGGCAGCCGCCGACAGCTTCGGGATCCTCGGTAACGCCGAGATCGGCGTTCTCGCCGGTACCGAGCCCGATACCGACGAGGTGGACGGAACGGCAGCCGCCGATACCGTCGATGGCGTGGTCGTCTTCTTGTCGGCCATTTTGGAAGTGGAGGTCTCGTCTATCGCCCGCAGAGACTGTTCCCAACAATAAGACTTAAGTCTCGCGGACCGGTTGCGGAGAGTTTGGGGAGTAAAATCCCGGCAAATTGGGCAAGTCCGAGTGTTGTGGGACTCACCCAAACAGAAGAGACACTCCTTGTGGCCGTCGTTGAGGGCAACTTTGCGCCCGCAGGACACGCACTTTTTGAAGAGCGCGGACATAAGACGAAAACGCCAAACTGGGAAGATCCAAAATCACAAAAACCGAACGGGGAGTCCGAAAGAGAGGTCAGAGACAGTCCAAAGTCCGTAAAAACCGTGAAACAGCAAGCCAAGCACAAAAGTCAGAGGAACAAACCGAAGAACCTTCCGTACGCGACGGCGGACGAGAAAGAACTGAGGAGAGACCGTTGCTCGGCGGGAGGAGCATGCGCAGTACCGGCGTGGGGGAGGGGTTCCCGCCAAGCGAACAAGCTCTAGAAGTTTCCGAACGCTACCGCGCAGGCGCTAAAGCTCCTAGTGTATGAAGGCACAGAGACCACGAAGAAGAACCCTCCATTTATAGGAAGTAAAGTCTACATCTAATGCAATGAATTCCAAATTCTTACCATTTTCAGTCTTTATGCAACCCCTTATAAGGGGAAGTTTCTCCCAAGGAGAAACTTTCTGCACAACCTTTTTGGCTGTGTGGGCTGTATTTGGTGTATAAGGCATGCTTTAGCGTATGAATGTACAGATACATGTACTCAACCCCCCCCCCACACACACACTAATTTCAGCATGTTCTCATGATTCAGAAATGTCCACCAAGATTGATATTTACCTGCATTACAAACGTCAGGAAACACAATGGCTGTAGGAAAAGTGGATGGAGTACCACTGATTCTAGGAACTGCAAAGGAAATAGCCAAGGATCATAGCTGGTCCCAGGGCTGCAGGTGGCACACCCTGTCTTTTAACTAGAGCTTGAAGACTTGTCTTCTTCCTTCTGATCCACTACAGGGAACTTTTAGGTAATTCTGTAAACTGCTGTTTATGGTGGTAGCATCCAACTCTATTTCTCTGTGCCATCTCAGTTTGTTCAGGTGCTGCATCAGTATCTTGATTCAGTAATCAGCTAGAGGACAGCCAACAGGCTGCAGATTATCCCTGATGAAACACAAGTTGGTGTTGTGTGCCTTCAAGTTCTTTCTGACTTATAGAGATGCTAAGGTGAACCTATCATGAAGTTCACCAAGGTCACCCAGTGGATTTCCATGGCCAAGTGGGGAAATGAACCCTGGTCTCCAGGATCATAGTTCAGTGCTCCACTACACCATGCTGGCTCTGAAAAAGAAATACTGTGGGTAGAAAGTCCTTTTGTTCAAAGAAGTGCTCTTGAATATATGGTAGACAGGACTGCAGTCCACTTGAAAGAGCAGGTTCACAGTCTGATGATCTCCTCCATCAAACTTTCTCACTGGATGTTTATGTGCCCCAGTGCCTCAGAGGACCTTTTATCAGCTCCATATGGATCACTAGGTGCAGCCATTCCTGATCAGGAAGTGAATCATAATTGGAAATGTTTAGCTCCTGCTATGCAGAAATCCACAGCTAAAGTATCTCTGACAGATGGCCATCCAACCTCTCTTTAAAACCCTTCAAGAAAGGAGTATACATCTCCTTCTAAGGCTATCTATTCCACGATTGAGCATCTACTGCAAAAATATGTTTTTCCTAATGTTTAGTAAGAATCTCCTTTTTTATAATTTGAGCAGGAGAAAACAAGCTCCTTCCATCTTCTGCATGATAGCTCTTCAAATATTTTATTTACCTATTTATTTATTTCCTGGCTTGGGCCATTTCCACATGACTTCGCAGTCCTGCAATGGGAACACGATGGCAATGGTACACAGGTCATGCTTTCACACGACATCATCACGGTCCCACTGCCAACCCATCTCCACCCATCGCAATCACAGGATATTCGCTTAACAGAAAAGAATCTGATAAGCATCCATGATCACACAATACTCCCATCACACCTGGCCATGCAGAAGGGGCGGAAGCATGATCACATACATCCTTCCCCAGTGCAGCACAGGAAAGAGGCTGGCTGAAGGAAGGAAGGAAGGAAGGAAGGAAGGAAGGAAGGAAGGAGCATGTCGCTCATTACCCCTCCTGCAGGGAGCCAGCTAGGTTATGTTCCCTTCCCAGCAAAGGCATGCCAGGACACTGGTGGGAAGCAGTATGGTGCAGAAATGGCCTTTCGCCCAATACAGGTCCAAAGGCTGCTCACAAATCTGAGTTAAAACCAAATACAGTTAAATACAATTATTTGAAGACAACTATGATGTTACCCCTCAATCTTTACTTCTCCAGACTAAATATATTCAGCTCCTTCAACCATTCCTCATAGGGTTTGTCTACAGTAAGCCATGCTCTGGTTATGTACCAAGTGGGTTGCTTTAATTTATTATACACTTTCTGTTAGTAGCTTCTGGTCCAAATTCAAGTTGTGGGCAATAACACTTAAAGTCCTAAATGGCTTGGGACCTCGATATTTGAAGGACTGCCTCTACCTATATAATACCCTTGTCCAAGAATTGAGTTCTGTTGGAAGGGACCTCTTCCATGTCCCATCAGTGAAGGCAACATTAAGAAGATATGGGAGAGGGACTTCTCTACTGTGACACCTCAGTTACAAAATACCCTTCCCTCAGAGACACAATTAGTACCAACATGGCTGATTAATATGTTTTCAAATCAATTTTTTAAATATGTTTTCAAATCAATTTTCAAATCAAAATATTTTTTTAATTTAAATTAAAACCTTCAGGGCCTAAATGATTTTATCTAATTTGCACATCTGTTATAGTTTGCATTATTTTAAATTGTTTTAACCAGTTTTTAATTGCCTTGTCTCAAATGTTAAACAATTTAATATGCTTTTAACCTTTAAAATTATTCTTAGAGTTCAAAATAGTTCTAAACTGATTCTATTGTACATCATCTTGAGGATCTTGGCTACAGTGATGGATGTAAATATTTTAATAAAATAAAATAAGGTATATGTGGGACTGCTCTTGAAGACAACTAACTGATGCTACTGTTTGACTTCACCTGACCATGACTCAATGAAGGGTGGCATATTATTTTTAAAAAAACATTAACATTAAAATCATGCTCTCATTTTTTGCAAAATTCCTCATCAGTCTGTTGTAACTAATAATGACGCTGGCTTATAGTCCAACAAATGTTGGTGGCATCTCCAAATCCTTTCATCATATGTAGGGATGGGACAAATCCAGAATTTTCCAAATCCGAATCCCTGTCCATAAATCTCATGAATCTCGAATCTTTCAAATCCTTTTTAAAAAAGGGTTTAAAAAGCGATCACCCACTCTGCACGTCCCTTCAGGCTGCTTCCAAAGCGCCTACACCGGCAGCGGTGATGAGGGTGCAGAGAGGGGGTGATGGCCCTCTTTTCACACCCCTGCCACAGAGAGCTAAGGCCTTGGGGCGTGCAGGAACCTACTCGCCCCTGCAGCCCTGATCCTGGGTGCTCACACGAGCTCAGGCCCTGAGGCTTGCAGGAACGTGGCCACCCTGGGCCCTACTCACCCCTGTGGGCCTGATCCCGGGCGCTTGTGCAAACTCAGGCCCCAAGGCTTGCAGGAATGTGGCGATCGCCAGCCCTACTCACCCCTGCAGGTGTGATCCCAGGCACTCACGCGAGCGCAGGCTCTAGTGTGTCCTGCACACTACTCCTGCATGGAAGGCTGGAATGTGAGGAGGGAAAGAGCGGGCAGCGGACATTTCCAGATTCAAAAGATTCTGTTTGCCTATTTTGCCCTGAGGATTTGGATCTGCGAATCTTGAATCTTTGCCATGGATTCGAGGAGCCAGTTGGCCCATCCTTAGTCATACGCAACAAACTGTGCTAGGTGACATGTCTTAAGCTTTTGATGTCTTTATTTTAATGTGCTTTTTCCTTCCAAACCCCAAGAGGATGTTCCTCATATTCTACATATTCTAAGAACATGACTTAATACAGTCTTCTCTCTGCTGAAGCAGAGGACAAACAATGTATTTTCTCCTGCAATGTGCACTGCATTCAGTAACTGAGAACTTCTTCCATATTGCACCATCTTCAGAAGAACACTCTGCTGAGATGCAAGAGTTCAGCAGCATCTAGTTTGGGAAAGTCCCTTCTAAAAAGATTTTGTCATCCCTTTGCTCTTGAATCTTAGAGGTGTGCCACAGACTCTACTGTATCTCTTATATGTTTTAATATCCTAGTATGGCAACAGAGCTTGTCCTTTTGAGCCCTCCTTGAACATCTGTTTTAATCATTTAAAGGGTGAATTGCATTGCTTTTTTCACACATAATTTGTACTGCTTTTTTGTGCTTTTAAGTGGAAAACTCCTAGATGGGGAGGGGATGTTGAAACCAGGACAAGATATTTCTACAATTATATATTTCAACCTCTTGGCAAACACAAGTATGCAATGTTCCTGCTATACTATAAGTTAAGATAAATTCAGACTTTTGTGGCCTTCTTTTTTTCACCATTTTATCCTCCCTTTTTAAAATTAACATTTAACGTGATAAAGAGTTCCAGAAAACTCTTGTGATAGAGGCTAGCTGTAATAAAGGTATTCCTTGGAAAAGAAGACTTCGGTGCTGGATAAGTTAACTGCCAGGGGTGACCCAGTAAATAATAATTAGTAAGGCCCTCTCAGTGGCATTAGGAGCAACTGAATCAAAAGCAAAAAACTGTCAAGTAGAGATTCTTTAAAAAGCTTTGATATTTAAGGAAATAAACAAATTATTATAACATGACAGGAGAACAAAAGAATGCATGCTAGCGGCAGAGACAAACGTGGCTTGTGAATGCCCACTCTCTAATAAAACTCAGGAGGTCATCTGTATTTCCAAAGCACAAGCAACTGCTGTAATTGGAGTCACTGTAATATTAGCTGTCAGTTAACATCCACTTTGCTTGTACTCTGTGCTTTTCTGAATGCACAGGAATTGTTTAACTGCCCTCACAATATTTGTTCAGGAAAGATAAGGGTGCTTCAACAAAGAGGTCCTATCTCCAGGATACAAGACAAAAGCCAACATAAGCAACTGCAGGGAGGCAGGGATGGAAGAGCCTCTAAATATATTCTTTCATCTTACACTGATGAAATGCTGTGGCTGACGAAAGATGTTATTAATTTTTATCCTTACAAAAGAGCTGTTATGTGCACACATTTCAATTATTATTCAATTATATTGACTCCTCTGTAGGAGGAACACTTTGTCTTTACAGACAAAAGGTTAACTGTACCATACTATGCATCATGTGTATCTTCAGTGTGCTTCATGTGTCTCGGTTTCTGATCACATTATTTTAATACACTTAGAAATAAAACTGATGATTGCATTAATCAGGATTACTTCTAGAACATGAGATTTTGTAGGCCAAACAAACATATATAAAATTCTTAACCTTACATAGTAACAATGATGAAAATACCCAAATATCCTAAGGTAACATAGCAAAATAGGCTCTCATAAGTCAATGAAGTGGATAATCTTTAAAGGTTTTATTTGTTAACATTTTTGCAGCACTTTTCCTTTAAAAAGCAAAACAATTTTCAATTTAAGAAAATGTTTCCCAGTTAGTGTTCATTTCTGCGTCTTTTTAGATTCTACCAGAGAAGTATACTGAAGTTCCTGAAAATCATCCTCAAAGCCCCTTACATTTCCCCTCTCAATTTCAAACAATAATGAATTTTCCATTATTCCTTCCACAATGCATCAGTGCCACACACAGCATGATGTGAACAGAATGTGCCACAACTCAAGCATGAATATATTGATTTTAACAGAAGCAGCAGATATACACAATCCTCATCTCTAATTTCTCCTCTTATATACAGGGTAAAAGGCCTCTTCTATTTGTGACATTTAACAAAGTGAAGAGTCTCATTAGTTTCAACAGCGGGAACTATTCAGTGGAATAGTAAATCCACTAAATTTTAGTCTTAATTTGAAAGAAGGTATCTAAGCTTATGAACCTACTTGGGTGATTCAGCAACTTAGATAACCCTTTTAAAGTTCACACTAAAAGCTTGAGTGGATTTACCACCCCAATGATGTAGAAGTCACTACTGTCTGAAAATGCTTCTTTCTTTTAAAAAAAGATCATTTTAACTACAGCGCTTTTAAAAATCAGGAACAGGCAGGGAGGTCGCAAACAACACAAATCTCCTTTACAAGAAACTGGTGAGCTGGGAAGCCCATAGCTAAACATTAGTAAACCCAGACAAAGTTCCTAAGGGTCCTGAAGCTTTTTAATGTGCTTCAGACTTGGTTCCCAACTACACACACCGTACAGGTTTGCCAAAAAGTGGGGACAGCTGACCAACATTATGGAAGCAGAGGTCTGTGTGGCATATTGACAGCTCTTCAAGCCTGGCTAAGGCAAGACTCAAGCCTACACTCTGATCAGATTCTTTTGCACCATACCACAGCCTGCTCCTACAGCCCATAAGCCCCCATGGGGCAGATGGGAAGAGAGGAAGCACACGGACACAGTGCAGTGGGGGCACCACAGTCTTTCCCTTCAGACTTAACTTGTGACACACAAAAAATAGGACACTACTGTTTCCTGTACAGTTGAGAATCTATGCAATGAAGTACTTTGGAGTAAAAAGTGCTAAATAAATCCTCATCCATGTTATTATGTGAGAATCCCGGTAAACATCACTACAAAACTCCCACACAACAGCCTTCTTAAAAAGCCTCTCTAGCTATTTTTCTGATGCCAGAATGCAAATAACATATCCAGAAATAACAGCCAATGCATTCTATGGTGTAAATGACACATGAGACAATTTGCAAGTAATTTGATGTAGGTTAAATAGTTCTATAGACTGTAACTTGTTTCTTGTTATAATTACTGTTAGCTATATATTGTACCTTTTAACAACCCCCATAAAAAATTTCCAAGCCAAAATGCACTGGACTATTCTCATTAATAAAGTCAACTCTTTTTTAAAAATATCCTGAGGCACTGTTTCTTTTCTGCATCACACCAACTGGATGTTTCCAGTCCTCTGTACTTTTGTAAATGACACATGGGCAGGTCCTCTCTATAAAAGATAACCATACATTGGCTATTTTTCATGCCATAGATGGTAGTTCACAAGGGTGAGCCTTAAAAGCACAGTTTCTTCCCTCAGAAATAGGAAAATCTAGTTAACAAAAAACAAACAAAACTCCTGTTTTTGAGGTGGGAGAACTGCAAGCTCACTCATATCATTTTGTGTGTACGTATACCATTCAATAAATTACAGATTTATATGATTTTGGAAGGGTAGAATTACATTCAAATCCCACTAAAGTTTGGGCAATTTGAATAGCTTCCAGAAAAGAAAGCCTCCCTCCTCCCTCAGCCAGCTAAGTGGTAATGTAGATGATAAAGGGAATTTTCAGCAGCGCCGTCCATTTCTGAAACTCCACAGAGGTTCACCAGGCATCTAACATTGTTCTCCTTAAGTGTTAACCAAAACCTTTCCTAGAGGATGTTTTCCATGTTTAGTGCACTCCCTTGTGTCTTAATTATTTTACTTTTATTTTATTTTTGCTCTTTTAATGTTGTGAGGACATGGGTGTTGTTTTTTCCTGTACAGGCAGTATAGGACGTATACCAGGTCCAGGCTGTCTGAAGGACTATATCATCCTATGTGAGCTTGCCCTAACTTTAAGATATTCAAGGGAGGCACTTCTCTCTATCTTTCATCAACTTCACAAGCACATTTAGTGTGAATGCAGAAAAAGGACTTCTTGCAGCTGCTCCTAGATTTTGGAACTCCTTCCCCAGAGGTTATGATACAGCCTTCTTTGCTGTCTTTTTGGTGGCAGGTTATTCCAGCAAGTCTTTAACTGATTGTTAACAAGAGAAGGGCTTTTTATGGTACTGCTTTTAATCTTTGTTTTAAAGTAATATTTCAAAGGCTTTTAATTATGTTGTTAGTTTACTACTATTTGAATCACAACTTTTGTATGCTTTCAGTACTATCTAGTTTTATTGTCATTTTCTACTTTCTGTAAGCCACTGCGAGTCCCAATCTGGAAGAAAGTCAGAATATAACTAATGTGATAGATGGAGAGACAGGTACTAATTATCTGAATAAAAATAGCAATAATGGCCATCAATTAAACATGTAGTTTATATGTTCTCAAAATTTTAAAAATACCCCCCCTTTTTTTCTACAAAATATGGGACTGCTTAAAATGTACCTAAACATTTCACAATCTATAAAATTTCTATGCTTATAGAATCTTGTGAACTTATAAACTGGATGCACAGTTGATGATTATTATGGCTGTTTGGGAGTGTTATAAGTAAATATGTCACATTACCTATCTACATTTAAAGGAATAAAATAGAAATGTAATGGTTCACAAGTTTCTCCTTCATCTAGTAGTTTTTGGTAGCGCTTTGCTTTAAGTTTTTAACTAGAAGATTGCCTGATTTATTTTATAAGAGTTCTACAAAGTAACAAAGAGACCATTCTGAGGAAAACAGAACACTAAGAAAAACATTCAAAAATCCATCTGCAATTGGGTGGTTGTTGAAACTCAAAAACTGAAAACCTTTTATACTAAGAAAACAAAAACCAATACTCCCCTAAAGGCTTATGATGTCAAAGCTTTCCCTTTCCTCACATGATATAGCTTAAGGAAAGTTTTAGCTTTCACAATCAGCTTCTAAACAAACATTATCTAAAGAGCACTCATCCTGAAATCCTCAGACAACAACTCTCTATTGTTTTAAATATTAACACCTTTAAAATACTGGTTTAATTGTTATAATGTTATGGCTACACCCATAAAAGAACTGCAGTAGATACTTCCTGCTCTCTCCTTTCATTGTATGTTTTTTCCCCATAATATCTTAATTAGTCTCTTTCTCCTAATCATAAGATTGGCACACCTTTCCAACTAAATATTCATCCATGCTAAGCTTTGCCTTCTGTGTTTGTGATACAACACAACAATACTAGTGTGGCTTTGTGATACACTAGTATTAATTCTCTCCTCAATCTTCTCAAATTATCTCTCAAAACCTAGCATTTACGGTTTCTTTTTGTCTCTTTTTCCCAACAAACATCCACAACAGCAAAGTAAGAGTGAACATTCATTCACGGAAGGTTGTCCAAATTAAGAGGTGAGGGTACGGCTTGTGGGCCTTTACAAAAAGGGGGTGGAGGGAACAGATGAAATTTAAAAAGCACAGCCTTATGAGATTATTTGGTCAATTTCAAATAAGATTCCAAGAAGGAACCAAATATTTCCATGGAAACTTTTCAAAGCATCATTAATGAGAAAATTGATAATCGCTGACCAGATATCCAAAGTGGCTTATCACTGCTACCAACAAATTCCTGAGAAAAATCCACAATAACAGGGGAGTACATTCTGTGGCCACATTTCAAGAGCCAAATCTCAGTTTAGTGAGCTGAAATATGAATGGCCTTCGTGAAGCCTCCCTTCTCCTGCTTTTTGTGGTTGGGGAAATAAATTAAGAAGCCACAGTTGAACATAGTTTCCAACTAATATTCCAACCAGAAACAATGAACCTACAAACAAGACAGAATATGGAAGCCAACTCAACTATAAACCATGGCATCACAGTCCAGTAGCAGCAAAGCAATTAACCCCAGTTTCATGCAGTGATGGAGAACATGTGGCCCTATGGGTATTGCTAGACTGAAGTTCATCGTCCATCACCACTGGCTCTGCTGGCTAGGGCTGACAGGAGTTGCAGTCCAACAAGACCTATAGGGCCATATGTTGCTCACCCTAGTTTGGAAGCTGAGACATAATAAGAAACTATACTTTGCTGTAGTTTCCTAACTCATTTCCCATCTTATATGATGGAAAGAACACTCCATCATTCACTGCAGCTTATTGAGATACTGTCAGTTCACATAAGGTGATATATAAACCCAGCAAATTTCATCACCACCTTACAGGAACCTACAGAAGCCATGCACACAACACTATGCAATTTATGTAGGGGTTCTGCAGCAGCACAAGGATCAAGATAGAAATTCTGTCACTAGAAAGAGTGAATCACTAAGATTTCAATTCAGTGGTGTCACTGCATACATGGAAGGAACTTCAGTTGGACTGGCAGATATTAATTTTCTCCACAGTCCCTCATTCCTCAGATGCAGGTGGAGAGAAACATAAGGAGAGGGAAAGCACCAGCTGAATTCTGACCAAAAAGCAAGAGCCAAGCCCATGTATAGTAAACCCTCCTTACTCACAATCTCCATATGTGCAAATTCATGTTTGTGCAAAGCATCACATTCCTACACCTAAAATGGCAGTGATGTGCATACAGATGCACTGATGTGTCTGTGCACACATTGCTACCATTGAATATAATGGAACATAAGCATTCAGAAATCCCATTATTTGCAGAGGTTCCTGGAATGGAACCCCTGCATATGCAGAGGGCCCACTGTGCTCACTTTGGCCCTTTCCACACAGGAAAATAACACGTGGTAGCGCGACCCACTGTGCTCACTTTGGCCCTTTCCACACAGGGAAATAACACGTGGTAGTGCGACCTCCATGGGAGGTCGCCTACACGGTAAAGTGGATTGGGGTGGATTACTTTAGAGTAATTCCACACTGCAATCCGTGCTAGGGCACCCGGAAGTGGCGGCGCCGCGTGCTTTTTAAAAACCACTTTTTATGTGGTTTTTAAAAGGCAGCGCCCAGTGTGGATTTGCAGGCGTGCACAAGGGCGTGCCTGCAGATCTGCCAGGGACGCGATTTCCAGCTGGCGAGGGCCTCCGCCAGTCATCAGCCGCCATTTTGGGCGCTGCCAGACGCCACGGAACGCCGACGAGTGTGGAGCGGCAAAACGCACTGCTCCACACGGCGACGGACTGAGGTAAGCTCCATTTTAGCGTGGCTTACCTCGTTTCTCCGCCTGCGTCTGGAAAGGGCCTTTGAGGAAACAGAATAATTTGTCCCAAAGGCAAATGCTGTTTCATGCATTGAAAACTGTGTGTATGTGCCTTTAAACTGCCTGTCAACTTATGGAAACCCCATGAATTTCACAGGGTTTTCTAAGGCAACAAATACTCAGAGGTGGTTTTGCCAGTTCCTTCCTCTGAAATATAGCCTGCAGTACCTGGTATTCATTGGCAGGCTCCCATCCAAGTACTAATCAGAGCTGACCCTGCTTAGCTTCCAAGATCAGATGAGACCTGTAATTCTGAAGTGGAAAGCATTCAACAAGCATGAACTATTGTTACCTTCTCTGGTATTTTAGTGTCAATTTATCTCAAAATCACTTCTGGCATTCATTTAACACATGTTAACATTCTCATTAGATTTTCTAACTGTAATCTGCACAAAGACAAATTTTAATTTGCCATATCATTTAATACAGCTTGTCAATTATTCAAATCAGTTTTTGCCATTATCACAGGTTGCTAATTGCTTACAGAATAGCATTCACTATAAGAAAACTTCTTAGATTTGAAGAAAAGAGAGGGAGCCAAGTAAAATAATCAAGTTTTAATTGAGCAAGACCTTTGAAAAGGTCAAGCTGAAGACAACTTGAGGTGCAGTTGTGCCCATGCAACACAGACAGGGACGAATGAGTAACAAATTACCTTGTACTATTTATTTACTCATGACTTTTATAGACCACTGATTATAACATCATTCTAGGTGATTACAATTAAAGATACACATAACAAAACAGACAACCAAACAAAACAATATAAAAGCAGTTTTAAATAACTGGAAAAATGAGAACACATGCACAGCAATATGCAGTTAGAAGGTGGCAAATATTTGCTGCTAGCTAAAAAAGACTTGTATGAATAAATATTTTTAACAGGCATTTAAATCAGATGGTTTGCACTTCTTAAATTAGGAGGGGAGTGTATTCAAATGGAAAAATGCCTTTTCTGACAAGACCTGTCCTCATAACGTCGACTGATGTCATTCTACTCATTGTTTATGACAATTAGACGTGGTCTTTTCTTACAGACATTAATATTTAGAAAAACAGCAAGCTGCCATGTAAGAATTTTATAATGTCTCCACATTGGACAGGTATATTAACTTTGTATCTTAACATTTTTGAAGATTAGGGTAAAAAATTTAATATTGCATGGTTTGTAGAGCTGGGAGAGGTTTATACCAGAGCCTTCAATTTCAGTTACAACATTGTGAATGTTCATGAATATTTCCCATTAATGTAAAAGGAAATACTATGTCAGCAATCCAGAACAATTTTTAGGGGGCAGGGCTCAAGACTGGCATATAAGTCAGTATGAATCTTGTGTACTTGTATGCTTTTACCAAACAGTAAAACACAGAAAACAGTGAATAATGATGATAATAATAATATCACCAGCTAAAACAATTAAAAAAGTGACTACTAGGAAGACAATTACAGAATGATAAATCAAATATTATATAACTGCTGAAAGCATAAAATTAGTACTTCAAGGAAGGGAAAAATACACAAGATCCTATTAAGTGAAGGCAAAGACGGCTACAAACTAGGACACTTCTGACTGGCAGTTCTTCAGGGGGCTCAGCTCTACAGTCTTGGTGGCCCTAATCATGGGCGCCTAGAGAGGCTTTTTAAGAAAGCTGTTGTGTGGGAGTTTTGTAGTGACATTTTGTATTGCGGAAATGGCCTTTGATTCCACCTTAACTGCTATGGTTCTCTCCTACAGATTGGCAGTTGAGGGAAGGGCCTTTAAAATCATCAGCCAGGGAGCTCCTTTGGTACCTCTAACCAAACTACAGATCTCAGGAGTCCATGACTTTTAGCCATGGCAGTTGAAGTAGAATGATGGTACTATCATTCTATAGTGCAAAAGGACACCTTTTTCTTCAGGAACAACACTAACAAGCTCTTTCCACATGTTTCATTGTCACCCTCACCATGAGTGCTCCTCTGCTCACCACTTATTGCAACTGATGTGGATTAGGACAGGGATATTTTGTCCGTTATGGAAAATCACCATCCAGAAAGAGCCTGCCTATAAATCAGAACTAGGCAAAATGCACGCACCGTTGTTGTTGTAATTGTTGTTGTTGTTGTTGTTATTATTATTATTATCTTAATTATATTCTGTTTTTTTCCTTGAAAGGACTCAAAGTGGTTTACAACTTTAAAAAGACCACAGGTACAAAAGTTAAAACACTAATTAAACAGACAGCAATAATTAAAACAATGTTAAAATACATATTAAAACACCTTCTCTAACGTTGTTTTTATGTCCCTCAATCATGCCCCCCTCTAACCGATCCCTGTTCTGGGAGAAAAGGACGAGTTGTTTCCCATAGAACCCTCCATGAGTAACAATCCACCTATTAAATAGGATACAATTATTAATATAAACACACTTGTGAACACTGCCCAACACACCTTCCAAAATATTTAAATTTTAAAATATCAGATGTGACCAGAAGTTTACTTCTAGGTTTTGTGGGGAGGGGAAGGAGTTTCTGGACTGATAAGAAGCCCACTGGAGTCAGTCTGGGGGTGATACACAGGTGCACACGACATTTAGTTCAAGTGGGCTTAGACATGGTGAGCATTTTAATTTTCTGCCTGTGTGAGTTTATACCAGAAATAAGACAATCCTCCAACAACATAATTGTATCTTAGCCTGTCCTACCACAATTCTTCTTCAGCCTTTGTAAGTCAAGGTCATATCATGTTGACAAAGCTACAGTCAAATTAGGATAGGGACAGGGATAGTTATTATAACCAGAAGATGGCTGCTACTTCACAGAACTATTTCAAACATGATCCAGTATGGACCATGTTGTGAAGAAACTGCTCAACCTCTGAGCTGGCAATAGGCAGCTAATTAATAAATGAGAGAACAAGTTTACCAATCACGTAATGAGATGCTAGAGGCCCTTGAACTCTGTCTCTGTGTGTTTTACTGGTGGGGGGGAAATCAACCAGTCTCTAGCACCTTTAACTCAGTCTCAGTCCTTTAGAAAATACTTCATCATCTTCAGAGCCCATTCAAGCAGGACTGGGAACACAACCTCGTGAAGAGACTCAGACATACCATTCCTCACAGATGATAGATCATTGTACGCATGTTACACTGCAGTTTGCTTCACGACCTTGGAAATTCGTTTCATTGCGAAAAGTCCAAGTGAGGCAGTCTGGCTTTATTTACTAATTGCTAATGCTAAAACAGAACTGATGTAGCTTACCAGAAATGCCTACAGTGTTAAGTGGCATTGTGACAATTTGATTGTACAGTGAAATTAATCAGAAGGAAGTGTTTTTATCACATTACGCACAAGCACTGGCAAGGATGAGATTGTCAAAGTATCTCTCTCTTCATGCAACAACTAATAAACATCCCACACAATCCCTAGCAAATTATTATTAAATAACACCCATTTATAAAATGAAATAGAAAAAAAAAGAAGAGTATACTTTAGGATGCCAACTTTCTTTGAGGCCTGTAGTTCATTTTTTCCGAGAGCATTTAATTGGACATATATATAAATCGGACATATATATAAATCGGAGTGTAGTGGAGTCTCCTTCCTTGGAGGTTTTTAAGCAGAGGCTATATGGCCATCTGTCGGGAGTGCTTTGAGGGTGTTCCTGCATGGCAGGGGGTTGGACTGGATGGCCCCTGGGGTCTCTTCCAACTCTGAATTTCTATGATTCTATGAAAACAGTACTTTGGTCGAGGGGAGAGGGGAACATCATTTTTTTTTTTTCCTTCTGAGAGGGCAATGTGAATACGTACAGCTGAGCTTCCCTAGCTACTTCGTTCCCATTTCATCCCATCGCCACTGAGTTACATAACGTCATGCCCTAATGCCAGTTCTGAGTGTTTAAGCTTCATCCGGAGGTTTATCACAGCACAGTATCAGCGTCGGATTACAACTTTTTAAGCATGCAGAGGCAGCTCCCTTTATCATCACACCACGAAGACATCACTTCCCCAGGCCCAGGTTTTCTGATGACATCGCTAATGCAGAGAGGCTGCTGGGGCGACACACGTCTCCATCGCAAAGCAAAAAGCAGCGGCCCCTTTCGCACTAGCACCACCACACACCGCTGGGTGCGAGTGAAGCCCGGAGGGTCTCCGCAAAGCCCCCAGCCGGACAACAGCGGTGCGCCCCGAGATCGCCCCTCCGCCTATTTGGCACAGATACGGACGAGTCCCAAACTGGCACTTGTGCCGGGGGCGGCGGCGCGAGCCCCTACCTTCCAGGGCCCTGGCACGCGCGCGCGCGCCGCCCCAGGGGCCATTTCCGCACCAGCCTCTTGTCGTGCTATTATTCCACTTTCAACATCCTATGGAATCCTGGGGTTTGCAGTTTCGGGAGGGGCCCTGAGTGGAATAACAACTGAAAGTGGAATATAAGCGCGGCTGGTGCGGAGACGGCCAAGGTCTCTAGGATGCGGGCCAGAAAACACAGCCCACCCGCCCCTCCCTTTTCTCACTGCACCTGCCCGCCTGCCCCGAGGCGCTCCGGGATGGATGCGGGAAGGCAGGCCGGGCCGGCGCGCCGTTTTGCCCCGGCGGCCGAGGGCAGCCATTGTCGTCGGTGGCCACCGTGCCCCGGCGGAGCTTCCCCGGCCGGGCCGCCGCCGCCGCCGCCGCCGGACGGGCTCCATCCTCCCTTAGCGCGCTGCGGCATCGCCGGGGCCGCCCCCTCGCCGGCTGGACAGAGCCCGCAGGGGAAGCGGCGGCGCGGGGGAGAGGAGCGGCGCAGCAGCCCCTTCCCTTCCCGCGCGCTCGAGAGGGGAATGAGGGAAGCCCCCGTCGGCCCCGGGCGCTTCCCACCGAAGGACAACTGGGGGGGGGGTGGAAAGGGAAGGGAAAACGGGAGCCTACCTGGGCTGGGCGCGCTCAGGGCGCTGCGGTAGAAAGATGCGGGAGCCTGAGACGGATGGAGGAGGAAGCAGCAGCGCCGCCGCCGCCGCCGCCGCCGCCTCCTGCTCGCGGGAGAGGCAGAGCGCGGCGGCGTCGTTCTCGGCTCGGCCCCGGCGGGGCAGGTGAGGGTCTGGCGAAAGGGCGCCTGAGGAGAACAACGACGCTGACGACACCGCCGCCGCCGCCGCCGCCGCCGCCCTCTCCCGCCCTCGCCGCGGCACCGGCGCCCCCGCCGCGGCTGTGCAGCCTCGCCCTCCCTCGACGCGCTGCCTCCCCGCGCGGAGCCAAGGCACAGGCCGGGCTGCGCCAAGACCCGGAAGCGGGGAGCGGGCGCCGGAGGATCCCGGAGCGGGATTCAGTGCCAAGTCATCCTCCTCCCCGTCGGCCCCGCGGAGGGCGCGAGACCCGGGCGCCCCGGGCTCCCGCGCCAGGCCGGGTCTCGCGCTTCGCCCCCGCGGACCGAAAGGGCGCCCGCGGAGAGACTTCCTTTCTCAGGGAGAGGGCGAGGGGCTTCCCACGCAGAGGGACGCCCTCTCCCTCCCGCCGCGCGCGGCCGCCTCCAGAGTGGCGAGCGCGCGAACGGGCTCGTGGAAAAGCCAGCAGGGCATCCGCAGCCAGCGCCAGGGCCACGCGTGTATGTGCGGGGCGTCGCGCCCGGCGGTGTGGGGGCTCGTTATACGTCCGAGTGAGGGAAGGAAGGGGAAAGAGTACACGTGCAAATATTTTGGGCGGCCGCGGATATCAACCACCCAGGATGACAAGCAGTTATCAAATTAATAGTAAAATCAATAAGTTGAGACAAGAGTAAAACAGAAAAGGGTTCAAGAAAAGCAAAAAGTCTTCCCTTTGGAGTATGTGGCAGGAGAGTATTCCAGACCACAGGCCCCACCACCTGGAGGTTGCATGATTGACTTTTTCCCCCTAGGAACAAAAATATGCTAGGCATATTTCTAAAGGGAATAGAAACTTGGGAACCTGCTCTCTATATATGTTATAGTCACTTGAGAAGGTATGATACAGGCAGTCCTCCACATCTGTGGGCTTGACTTCCATGGATTCGATTATTTGTAACCACCACCACCCCAGGAACTTCTTTTCTGGAGGAATTTTTCCTCTCGGTGGCACCAATCAGGATGTGTAGCCTCTGCTCCTCCTCTTCCTCCACCAGCCACTGCCTAGCCAGCTAAGTAGGGGTCGCAGCATCACAAACCCTCTCTTGATGCCCCACGCACCCACCCAAAGGAGATGAGCGAGAGAGAGGAAGTACAGGGTCACCATGCTGACCTACTCCCTTTCTCTCTGCCTTCCCTGTCCTGGCTTGGATTCTGGGTGCCTGCTGTCCTCACCTTGGCCCCCTTCCCACAGGCATACATACACATTTTGATATTTGCAATTTTTCCATTTTGGCGGCAGTCCTGCGCCCCTAACCCTAGTGAAAGTAGAGGGCCATCTGTATTTGAAACTCTTCATACTTCATCTCACTGTGTGTGCAATAAAAGATCAGGTTTAAAATTATTTCCAATTACCATGCTGCATTAGATCAGTACCTCTAGGAACACCCACCAAAGTGACATACATGGGCACTGCACCAACTTCACCCCTCAGGTGACACCTGTCCTATCTCAGTCGTGGCACAGCTGATAAACAAAACAAACTGTATATCTCCCAGCTTGTTACTTACTTCCAAGCAGTAAGCAAGGAGTCACACATAATAAAGTCCAACATAAACAAAGTCTGGCAGGGTTTCACAGCAAGGGAGTGTCCAAGGTCAATCCAAGCATTTGTCAAGGCATCCAGCAAGGTAGCAGGTCAGAAAAGCTCTGACAACTGGAGGGGAAGGACTCCAGCTAAATAGACCCAAAGCCTAGCGCAGCTGTGCCTTGATTGTTGCCGGTTATAAATTCTGAGAGAGCGATGCTGGGTCTCTCTTTGCTGCCTGTGCTGTGCAAAGCTGGGTCTAGGTAAGTGTTCTTCTGTATCTGAAGAGGCAGGACTCTCTGTTGGGGCTGGCACTATCCCCTGTTCAGTTTCCAGCACTGCAACCTCTCTCTGTACAGCAGGCCCTGGCATGCCTTTTGTTTCAGCCTCTGGCGTGCCCTCTGCTTCAGACTCTGAGTCAGAGCCCATTTTCTGGAAGCAGGGCATGACAATAACTTCCCATAAGCAGGAAGTCTGTGACAGCATTGTCCAGGCCTCCAGCATAATATGGATATGACAAACATTATATCACTTCCATGATAATTTCAGGATTGAACCTTCAGCTCTTCCAAAGTCTTCCTGCACTGCAAAAGCTGGGGGAGGGACTAGAAGTTTTGGTCCCCAAAAGTAACTTTTCCATGCTGTGCACTTTGCATATACAGTGCCAGTAACAGGCCACCTGCACCATTCAGATTTAAAGTGTAAGAAATGTAGAGCAAGAATAACCATCATGCATGTACATCATGCATGAGAAGGCTGCACAACCCAGCATTTTAGGTCCAACTGTGTCAAGTGAGTCAGCATTGCCACAATACAACTGTTGTTGTTGTATGTCTTCAAGACATTTCTGACACACAGTGATCCAAAGGCAAACCTATCACAGCATTTTCTGGGTCTGAATGTGTGTGATGTTCCCCAAGGTCACCCAGTGGGTTTCTGTGGCCCACCAAGGAATTGAACCCGGATCTCCAGAGTCATAGTCCAACTCTCAAACCATTATACCATGCTGGCCTGCCAAACATAATTGGCAGAAAGAAAATAGGAGTCATCCATATCTATGTGGTATTTTCATATTATATAGTCAAGATCATTCTCCACATATACTTGGCAGATGACATGACAGTTGCTTTTAGTATGTTAGTCTCAGTTTCACTGATAGCAAGCACTAAGTGCAGGAGCTTGAACCATTTCAGTGTTTGGAGGAAGGAAGTCTGTAGGACAACGTGACCACTGTTTCTAGCAGAGAAACAGCCCAAGGAAACAAGCAGCATTATCAATCCTTCACCAAGTCCTAAGGGATCAATTGGCTCACAGCTTCTTGCATTCTTACACTATTGTTTTAGCATAATGATGAACAATGGTACATGATATGGTATGTGCCATTCTAGGAAAGCACAGAAAGCAGGGGACAGGTTGGGAGTCCAGGTAGTTTTCTCTTCAGTTAGTGTACACGTTTCATTCAAAGCAAAATTAGTCAGACTGTCCTAGTTTTGTAGCTAGTTCCAGTCTCTACTTGGGACAGGGATACAAAAGAATCGCAAGGAACCTATTAAGGGATTATGCTCTGAAGCCATTAGCACATGCAAATGTGATGCTCACTACTGACAGTGGGTTTGATCTGGACTTGGACAAATTTACAGTAGACCCACTGTAGAATTTAAATATGTATACAACCTAGTGGATGTCCCTCGTATCTGATTAGAAATAATGAGAAATGGAGGTAAACTCAATGACAGAAAAACCCAATCAAGTCTTACTTCAGCTAGTTGTATAACACTACTATATTTCTAGATTATCTTTCCCTGGCTTCTTCTCTTGTTGCCCTGCTTCTAGGTCACTAACTCATTCGAGATAACAGATTATAATTTGGGTGGGTGTCATCTTATTTTTAAATTGAATTGTGATTAATTTCTATTAAAATTGTCTGATGTTTTGTTGAATCTGTTTTGCCTAGATCCAAACTGCGTTAGAGCCATTGAATCAAAGTGACTTACATAAAGGTTGATTTACAGCGGTTGGTCACATGCGGTTACTCTGGTTATGACTAGAAATAGGATTTAGATCTTAATGCTTGTCTCTGTATTTTTTTATTACTTTTATAGACAGCCACCTTGAGTCCCATTTTGGGAAAGGTGGAATGAAAATCTACAGTTATACCCAACACTGGATTTCTACCTATGCAAGAGCAGAATCCCACAAGTTTCAGATATGCTATGCTCACTCCATTGCAGCTCCTGACCACCACCCCCAAAAAGGAGTATGTGGGGCTGGAAAGAAACCCAAAGCATGCTTTTGACACCAAAGAGAGCATAGAGAAGCAGAAAAAGTGTTGCTGTCAAAGCATCACACTGGATTTAAGACCCAATAAATAAATACATAAAAACATATTTCATTCAATGTGGGATTAAGTAGATCCTGTTGCCCTATCTGCCATTTTTAAGCTGTTTGTCCTTGAATGTCTTGTATTTTAAATTCCTAGTTTATTATATATTGCAGTTATGCAAGCAACAATTTTTAGATACCTAAAATTATGGGTCAATTTTAGAATGGAGTCATTAGATTATGTCTTAGCTCTATATGCTACATCTGAAAGCATAGGCTGTTTAATGGCAAAGTAAAAGGATCTGATGTTATATTACCTCTACATCACTGACCTGACAAGCCAATAAAAACAATTACATTTTGTAAGGTAAGAGAAACAAGACAAAGTAACTGCAGCAACAGCTTGCATGATTGTCATTAATATAACAGAGAATGACAGGAACAAATGATATATGAGAAGAGCCAAATACTTAGTATAGTTTTTAAAAAATAAATGTGACAAAGGTTAATACCTTTTCATCATTTGCTGCAAATGTAGAACAGCAGTCTCATTCAAAGTCTATTACAATTAATTCAACTGCCACCGAAGTACAGGTGACACATATATACGTAGGTATTACCCCACTGCTGCTATGCATAATAAATATATGCTCATTAATATACAATATGATATTTAGATAAACCAGAGACTTGTAAAGAGACTTGTAAAGACTTGTAAAGATTTGGGGTGTTACAAATCTCCTAGCAAGGGTATAGATGAAAACAGGTAAGGTGACAATGTCATGGTTCATGTTTGTTCCTAGCTCAATCTTTCCATAAAATGTGTGGATTTTGAGACAAGGCTTCAACAAAGTGCCAATAAAGGTGGTGAAAGAATATTGTTCTGAGCAGAGAGAGAAAAGTGATATAAAGAAGACAATAAAATCTCTAATGTCAGATCTGTGAGGGAGACATTTCAAAATATATCTGATCGCTACAGATGGTGGTGATTCAAAATGGGATGCTTAAAATCCCTTCCAAAATGGTAGAAGTGACATTTTTGGCAAAAGTGCAGTATTAAACCAAACCCTCTGGTAGAGACTGGTTGAGCTGCTCTAATACTTAAGGAAGGCTGCAATAGGCTGTGGTGGCTCCAGCTGTTAATGGCTGAATTGTTTAGAAATTTAGAACTCCCATGTTTAGAAATCCCATAGGAGGCAAATCAAGAAAGTCCTCATCATCTAGGATCTTGCTCTCATCCCTGACCATTTGGCTATGCTGGATAAGACTCATGGGAAATGTAGCTCAATGGATGTGGACAGAATTACATAGGGGAGGTACAGTTTAGGAAGGGGATCAGTAAAGCACTAAAGGCACCAGATCCTGTCTGATTTTGGAAACTTAGCAGGATCAGTGTTGGTTAGTACTTGGATGTGAGATAGCCAATATATATCAGGTACTGCAGGTGAAACCACCTCTTGTCTAAGAAAGCCCTATGAAATTCATGGAGTCGCCATAAGCCAACAGGTGATTTGAAGACACATACAAACACAAAATCTTCAGCAACAGAGATGAAGTGGCAAGCCAATGAAGCCTAAGTCGAGAGACTTCTCTAGAGGAATGAGGCAGCCAGACTAAGGAGCCAGAAACAAAAGGAAAGAAGGTGATGGATATGAAAGAGAGATGACTATGGCTCACACCCATAGAACCATGTAAGGCTGAAGTCCATATACTGAAAGAAGTAGCTAATTTGGGGGCTGAGTAGTCAAGATAAAACTACAGAATCAATACAGAAAAGTTTCCATACCTGTATCCCTTGTGTGACATAATCTACCAAAATTAAGGCCAAAATATATACATAAAGTAAAAGTCAGAGACTGTTAGCTATATATACATATGCATTGTCTTGAGATTATAATTGCAGAAACAAAACATTCTCATAGTTTAAACCACATCCTCTTGACAAATGTTTTGAGTCAAGTCTGTGAAACAGTTGATTCCATTGTCTAATGGTAACGTATTTCGCCATGTCCTTAAGTAAACAGATCTGTTCCAAATTTCCTTGATCATGTTGGGGTTGTAGACTGTTTAATATGAGTCTCTGATTGTATTATTTATCATCTGTGCGCTCAGTCAAAGCATGGAGGAAGTTTGGGTTTTTTTATTCCAAACTAATGGATTATGTAGGAAAACCCTCATTCACAGTACATCAGCCAGAGAAAGCACCTGAAAGATATTTAATTACAATGCACCCTCACAGTGAGGCAGAGGGTCCTGCTCACATTCTCACAAAATAACCCATCCTTTTTCTTTTAGGGAGGGGGAGAATATTTTTGGTGTAATAACAAATTAAAGAAACAAGATGCCATTTGGAAGAATTTCTTCATAGTAAGAGCAGTTAATCTGTGGAATACCCTTGTCTTGGAGTGTGGTGGAGTCTCTTTCTTTGGAGATTTTTAAACAGAGGTTGGATGGCCATCTGTTGGGAATGCTTTGATGGTGTGTATTCCTGCATGGCAGGGGGTTGAACTAGATGGCCCTTGTGGCCCCTTCCAGTTCTATAATTCTTTGATTCTCAGAAGCACAACAAAGAGGAAAAACTGTGATCTCATTTAAAACTTATTCGAAAGAGGGATGATTAATTTATAGGAGATATTTTGAATTTTAATTTTTAAGGACCAGGAGTGTTTGGCTCTCCAGATGTTATGAAGTACATCTTCCATAATCCCTATGCTAACTGGACTGTTGGGAGTTGGAGTCCAACCATGTTTGGAGAGCACTAGCTTCCCATCCTCTATTTTAGAGCAAATACAAATGAGGAAACTCACAGTGCTCTTCTCAGCCAGATAGCACCTGGACACTATCAAGTAGTAAGATGGCATGCTGTGGAGATGGCTTCCCTCCATGATAGCAGTTCATTTATTTATGAAGAAACTAGAAACTATATAGACTCTTCAAGAGCTTGTTGACAAAAGGAACACATTGCAAGAAAACTGAGATACCACTGCTTAGCATCTAAGCTGGCAATTTTCTGGGAAACCTCCTTGTTATTTGCAGCCCAGGATGCAAGTTGACACAGTTAAATAGAAGAATGTGTCTCTCCTGCCTTAGTACCTATGGCTCCTTGGAATGTGGAATTACAAGTAAAACATGCATTATACTCTGGTGCCATTGGAGCATACTTTCCATTATTGCACAAGGTACAAAGAATCTTCTTTAATCTTGGTACTTAACAAGAAAGAATCAAAGTCTCCAATAAGAAGTAACTAAAAGCAACTGAGAAGTAAACACAGTCAGGGTAGTGAATCTGTCCCTGTTGTAATACAACCAAAATGCAATGTTACTGTGCTTTACTGGCTATTGGAAACTAGTTTCTTCCATTCTGAGAGTAAGTACTGTAGAAAATTTGATACAGAAAAGAGGCCACAGGGACAGGGCACCAGCTGGAGAAGACAAAGGAGGAGATAACTGCAAATAGTTGTCTCACACATCATCATCTAGGAGCAGCTCTGAGGTCCCAAGAGTGACAAAGTGAGGCATACAGCAGCACTCCAGCCCAGGGTTGTGCAGGAGCAAACAGACATGAGAGACCCTAAGTACACACTATTGCTTGACACTATTACTGAATCCCATTACGCCCCTATTACTTGTATTGTTTTCTTACTTGAAATTGTACAGCTATCTGAAGTGTGCCTGAATGGGAGATTCTAAGAGTTAAAAGTCCAAAGGCGGCACATTTTCAGGTTCTACAACTGGATCATTTACAGTTACAATAACTTAGGCAGAACTAGTAATTTTTCCACAGAGCAGAATTCCCTGCTCTACAGTAGGATTCACTTCTGTATGATTTGCAGCAGTACCTTTATGAGTAACAGCTAGGGAAACAAAGTAAGCCATTTTCTCACCATCTAAAAAACCCTTATTTCTACAGTGTGTTAACCAGGGAACTTAATCCAGTCACAGTGCAAGGATTACAGTCTTTTCTCACATGTTCTTTTGGATGAAGGAACACCCTTCAATTGGTGGAATGATACTGGGCTGTCATGTAGGCACCTCTCTGTGAGCACTTGTGCACAGCATTTCATTTGATCAACGATACATGCTTAAAGAACTGCAGTCTGTGTACAACGCACAGACATTGCACACATAAACCCTAGTCAGAGCTAAAGTTTTCAAAGAATATAAAGAGAGTCAGAGGCCTGTGCCCTGGTTCTGTTCCCTGGATTTCTGATTTTTCCATATGGACAATATTGTGGAGGATCCATAACCAGGTTCAAGAAAAAGCAGTTGCAAAACTGCATGTGATTTGTGACCCAGGGTTCCCAGTTTCACAGAGCTCTGTAACCCCATTTAGCCTAACGTGGCTACAACTTCATTGCTCCATTGTGAGATGCAAAATATCTGTCTACCAATCCGGCAAAATGGGTCACACGTCCTTTCACTTTTAACAGAGGCATCCAGTGGGGTGGGCAGCACTTTAAAGAATCTAAAATCAAGCCATACCACAGGGACAGGTAATGGCAGATATCCAAAAGTGCTCCAAGGAAGAATTGGGCAGTAGTCAGAGAGGAAAAAGTATGTATCCAGAATATGTTGTTATACTGATGTGGATAGTCCAGATTCCGCCCCCACCCCCGTCTTTCACTTCACTTCTTTCACTCCTGTGAAGCTAAGCAAGGCATAGTGTGTCTTGGTGTAAACCCTGCTTTTTTAGATTTTTGCAACATTCATTTTGACCTATGACACATCAGGAGGTATTGCACCTTCTTCAAGACTCCAATAATGTATATGACTTTCTACACTTTGTGAACCTGTGGTGGTTTCTATTGTTAGCATCTTATTATTAGATATGATGCATCCTCATCATGTTTTTATCATCAGCTAAGATGCCAGGGTCTGACATTGACTGTAATTAAGATGCAGCACAGTTCCAAGCAGTCCACACAAGGTTGGGTTTTTTCCATTGCTGCTATCTATTTTACCCCTATGAGGGCTGCTCAGATACCTTGCTGAATCCAGTGGGATTCTGGGCCTGGCATGGGCAGACCAACAGCACATTGTCCTGACAGGGAGTTTGTAATCAACATTCAGGTAAATAGCAAGAAAGGCAGCAAACTGCACTTGTTGAATTACTTGCTTCTGTTTGGAGTATTTCAAAGAACCATTGAATCTTAAGAGTTGGGAGAGACCACAAGGGCCATCTAGTTCAACCTCAAACAGACCTGATTATTTTAATGCCGTAACAAACTTCCTATTCTAAATATTGAGCCTTTTCTTTGCAAGGTCTGAGAGGTTAACAGAGAGTAAGCAGAGTTTGGGACAAGACTGGATAAAGTATGCAGCATTTCATTAAGGTTGGCTCTGTAGTTTGATTGTTTTAATTAGGCATTAAATAGCTCAGAATGTTTTCATCAATGGGATCTTCCTGTGACATAAGACAAGAATGCCATGTGTTATCCACCTTCCAGTCTTCTCACACTGGAGGAGAAATAATGGTACAATATCCACAAAGCAGAAGTTATCAGCCCAGACCAGTACAAGGTAGTTTGGTATGTGAGGGAGTTCCTCTGCCTGACAGATCATGATGAAGAGAGGGAGGCAAGCAAGAAAGTTCTGCTGGAATTCTGTGCAAATAAGCCTGTTTTTAAACATACAGATATGTAACCATATATACACATCTTCCCAGTTAAAAACGTTTTTGTGGTGATGGCGGCGGCATTGTGTGTGTGTCTGCATATTTCAGAGTACTGTAATGGCACATTTCTTTTTCAAATCCCAGAATAATTAAATGATTATTGAGTTGATTGAGAGGGAGGTGACAGTATGAAAGGTCAATACAGTTGTAGCAATCGATGTAGAAAAAAGAAAGCTGTGACAACATATGTTATACATACTCAGTTTGGGTGTTGATTAACCTACCTCTGCTTAGTCAAATCTAACCTTTAAAAATTATCATTTTTCTCTGCATGCAAAATACCCAATGCATATTGGTCCTTACGACTCTTCCAATAGGGAAGCGATTTCTTCTTTTTTCTTCTCCTTCTCCTTCCTCTTGTTTTAAATATCTCTTCTGTCAAATACAACATGAAGAGTCAGCAGTGACTCACCCTGAAGCAGTGCTTCACTGCTAACTGAAGACTTAAAAGAATTCAGATTCATGCATGACTTTCCGAAAAGCAATTGTTCTCACATAATTACTTCTCAAAGATGGCTTCATGTGGTACTAATAAGAGATGGTTTCCATACAGACCACATGATCATTTGCTGTGCTAACACTCTGCAGCCCCATGGCACTCGCTTGTGAAACACTTGGCCAGCTGACCACCTACAAGATACAAACATCTGTACATTCCCAGTTGCAACACTGGAGCCAGCCACTGTGGAATGCCCCTTATCAATTTGCTGGTACAATAGAAGAGTGAATATGTACTCAGCTGATTAAACGAAGTCCCCTGATTCAATTGCTGGACGTTTCATACTGCACAATTGATAGCACTATGATTCTGCCTTAACTGCTATGGATATATCCTGTGGAATGTTGGGATTTGCAGTTTTGGCAGAGGTCCAAGGAGAGTTCCCTGGCTGAGGATTCTAAATGCTTCTCTCCCTAAACTGCAACTCCCAAGATTCCATAGGGTGGAACCATGGCAAGTGAAGTGGAATTATAGCACTGTAAAAGGGGTTGCTGCTATGTTATGGGCTGTTGGCAAACACATTTTGTCTACAGAAAGGACCTACAGCCAAGAGGAGAAGATCTGAGGACTAGATCTGCCCAGCATCTTCAGTTTCCCAGGGGTGCCTGCTAGCAGGCTTAGAGGAAACTTTGCAAAGAGTCCATCTAGAAGGCCTCTTAAGATGGACCACCCAGAAGGGTCCATCTTAAATTGCATGTATATGTTGGTAGTAATGGGTAGAAAGGGAAGTGCAAGTGAAAGTGTATGCCAGACCCTTTGCTTCTCCCCACAGCTAACTGGCACTGCCTGATGGAACGAAGAGTAGACTGAGGCAGGGAGATAAGAGTTGATACAACATCAGGGTCTGACCCAGCGAGACTGACATTTGGGGCAAATTGATACCTATTATTCTGTGCAAGTAACATCAGCTCTTGTTTTGGTTTCTTTAAATTGACCTTTTCCCTTTTTTCCAGTTCTTAGTGTACTGCTCTGAGGACTCTGTTCCAAAAGTGGCATACAAACCTATCTTTTTAAAAAGTGTTTTTATATAAACAACCATTCTGCTAATGTTGTTTGGTTTCTGTTCCTAGCAGAATTAAAAGATTTTTCAGTCCATTATACAGTGGTGCTTTCTATGAATTAGTAATGCGGTGACTAACATTTGGAAGGCACCAAAACCAAAATGATGGGCATTTTTTATTTCTTTTGTCTTACTTCATAAACAATTACTTTTATGTTGCTACATATAGTCAAGAGTTCTTTCCTTTAAACATGCAGTGAAGCCAGAAACATCCCCGTTGGCCTTCCACTATTAAAAATGAGCAGAAGCTGTTGTGAAAAGTAGGTTTAAAAAGCAACAATCGATAGGCAATCAATACATAATTTGAGCTACATCTTACATTTGAGCTACAACTACATCTTACTTGGTCCTCAGCCTGAGTCAGGACTACAGTATGCAAGTGTCAGGTTTTGTCTAAATACGAACTACAAGCCTTCATAAAGTCCTATCAGCTAAAAACTGGAAGGTATCATCATTGCTCTTTCACAGAGCCGCTATTGTCTGCAAAGGACCAGAAACAAGAGAAAGGAGACCACTGTCACCAACAAAATAGTGGCTTCCAACTTTATAGTTTTGTTTCCTTGTATGAAAAGTACACAGAACATTAATATCAGTAGAATATCGTAGAATATCGTGTCAGCAGTCAGCAGCAGATGACGCTAGTGCTGTTAAACTATTAAAGCACCTATGAGAAAATAAAATCCTGAGCAACGCCAGGTATATATGTTAGTATATAAATAAATGTTTGGCTGTCATAGTGCAATAACAGTGCAATCCTGACCTGCTTAACTTTGGAAGACATGACGTAGACACCTTTACTACATAGGGGTGTTTTCCAGAGATCTCTCCTTTGCTTTCCTGTGGTGGTAAAAAATATTGCATTGTTGTTGTCACTGTGTACCTTCAAGTCATTTCCAACATATGGCAACCCTAAGGTGAACTCGTCATGGGGGTTTCTGTGTGTGATGCACCCAAGGTGATCCAGTGAATTTCCATGGCCGAGCAAGGAATTGAACCCTGGACTTCAGGGTTGTAGACCAATACTCAAACCACTGCACCACACTGTCTCTCTCTAATTGCACTATTACAGCTTGATTAAAAAATAATAAAATTAAAAAGATGAGGGGGCAAGCAAGGTGCTGCAACTACTTTGATGGCATTGAGGAACTTATTGTGTGAAAAAGAAAACAGTTAAAGTTATGCTATTGCTGTGCAAAGCGGTGAGTAACTTGGAGCTTTCCACACTACACTGTTATAGTGCTATTATTCCCCTTTCAACATCCTATGGAATCCTGGGGCTTGTAGTTTAGGGAGGGGCCTTTAGAATTGTCAGCCAGAGAGCTCTTGGGCCTCATAAAACAAACCCCAAAATTCCACAGGGTGTTGAAAGTGGAATAATAGCACTATAACAGGGTAGGGCAGAAATGGTCTTGGAGGTCTTTCATCCATAGGATCACCATAAATCAAAGTCAACTTGACAGCACTTAACAATAAGAAAAAGTGGTATGGAACAGTTTATTTTATAAGAGAGAATGATGGGCAGGAACCTTGAACTCTTAATTGCAATGTCGTTTCTGATCTAAACCAATATTTAGGGAAGAAGTATCTATCCCAGAATGCAACTTCAAAGGCAGATCAGGAGAAATATGATATCATATATGGCATTACACTTCTCTTTTAGTGCTTCATTTTCTGTTAATTTAATTGTAAAGTGATAATCTGTAAATTCTTATTACAGTTCTGTCAGAACTTCCGCAATGTTTCTAGCTTTTTGTGATATTAAGGATTCTGGACCTTAAGCAATCCAGTTCTTCTCTCTTCTCCATAAAGCCAGTTTTCCGTGGACCATTAATATTATTTAATTATTAAAACAGTTAAGAGTGCCTCATTTGGAAGATCAGCATACATTTCAAGCATCTTGAAACAAAAGAATTCCACCTAAGTTCCCAAATTATGTTTATCAATCACAGCAAAAATTATTCTTGTCTCACAATCTTTGTATGCTTCTTAATCCATCTCAGTTGGATGGATTATTTATTCAACTCAACTATTATTATTAACTCAATTATTAATATTTTTTTATGTATACCACCCTCTGAGCCAGGGTGATGGAGGGGTTTCAGCAGTGGATTATAACTCTGGAGATCAGATTTCAAATCCCTGGTTAGCCATGGAAACCCACTGGGTGATCTCTGGCAAGTCACACTCTCTCTCACCCTCAGAAGAAGACAAAGGCAAAGCCCCTCTGAACAGATCTTGCCAAGAAAACCCCATGAAAGGTTCACTTTAGGGTCATCCTAAATCAGAAATGAATTGAAGGCACAAAGCAACAATATACCACCCCCAACCACAGCAGCACAAAACTAAACTCACCCATTTTTCAATCTATCTGTAACACAGTCCACTCCAATCTTCCCATCCCTCCCTAAACAAATTGTAACTATTTTGGTGTCTGCTGGCTTTCTCATTTGCCTGACCTGGTACATTGACATTCTCCTTAATGTGACCTTGTGCTGGTGAAGCACTTTCAGAAATGAAGTGAATACCAAAGCCTCTGATAACTTGGAATGCTGTGTGCAGTGTAACCCCTGGTGATTTCAGGTAATGTACAATATGTGCAATTTTGACAGAGAAAATAGACACACCAGCAAATTTTATGTATTGGGGTTTTCAATTTTTGGGTGGGTTTTTTTGCATTTTTTAAAAATCTCCCACCTGTTCTTGTTATCTCTCTCTCTCTCTCTGAGTGGTCTCCACCTTTTTGTCACTTGTATATTTTATTTGTTATTGTTTTCATTGCTGCTGCCATACCTTAGTCAAAAAACTGCATAAACTTCCTCACTCACTTCCTCTCTGCTTAAAAAAAATAGTGAAAATACAGACTTAAGAGTTAAAAGTACATTGCAGATTTTATTTATTTCAAGTTACAAATCTATTTAGGGAAAGTTAGACTAACCCCCTCTTGGATACATTTTGGAAAAGTAAGGAAGAACAAAAGAGTATCTGTCAGCAGATCATCTACCCACGCTGTAGTAAGCATCTACATTTGGTCCATTTTTTTTTTATTATTACTGCTGTATTGACAACAAACATGTTCATCTAGCAGTATGTTTAATTTAATGTAGGGCTATGACAAAAGAAGAACCTCCAATTTACATAAAGCAATTAAAAATGGACAAAATATTACATTATCTATCTACAGTAACTTCTCAAAACCCAATTTTGTTAATACTGAAATATGTATTATGCATCACCACTTTAGGCACCCATAAACTCTCGGCTGGAGTATAATGGAGTGTTGCACAGTTATAGAGGAAACAAATCAAACCCTTCAAAATATTTATTTAAACATTCCTGCAAAGGTATAATTTCTCCTGTGTTTGAGAGACAAAGGATCTATGAAAAACAGCATCGTGCAACAAAACTGTAAGTCATAATGTCAATTTAAAGTACAATGATAATATCCAAGTGCTTCAGTATGTTAAATAGTTGATCTCCAACCAAGGTGAGCTCATATTTCTTGTCTACTTTTCATGCCATTTTAGACCCAACAAAATATTTTACGATTATAAGTAGCAATGGGCAAAAGGATTGTCTGTGTAAAAGCAAAATAAAAACTTTTTCAATATTCTCACTGCCATTTTTTTTTTTTTGGTAGCCAGAGGCACACTTCACTCAAGTAACATTAATGCACTATACCACAGTATCCAAGAAATCAAATGGCAATTTAAACCAAGAATGAAGATATTATTCTACCAGCAGGGGAACACATTACATGACCAAGTACAATAAAAAAAAAACAATGGAAACAATGTACTGAAGAACTATGAAAAATAGGTGAAAGGTTGACAGATTAATTCATAAAAGGACCATCTGAAGATGAACCTACAACTTTAGAAAGTGAAGTGGAACTACACTTAGGGCACTTGGGAGAAATAAATCAGTAGGAACAGATGGCATATCAGCAGAGCTGCTTCAGACTACAGAGATGGAATATATTCTGCTCCCAACTAAAATCCGTCACCAGATATGGAAAACAAAAGAATGATCCACCACCCGGAAAGACTCGAGATAAATTTCAATCCTCAAGAAGGGGGACACAGGGATTGTTCTAACCACAAGACCACTGCATTAATTTCCAATGTAAGCGAAGTCATGCTCAGAATCCTACAACAAAGACTTTACTATGTACTGAGCAAGAAATGTCAGATGTCCAGGCTGGGTTCAGGAAAGGAAGAGGCTCTAGGGACCATATTCCCAACATACATTGGATAATGGAACGCACCAAAGAATTTCAGCCTGTGCTTTATAGCAAAGTCTTTGATTGTGCAGATCATGAACAATGATTTATACTAGTGGTTCTTAACCTTTTCTTTACTAGGGACTCCCTGTAAATATAATTTGTTGTCTGGGACCTCCAAGACTTAACTCAAGATTTAGATAATAAAATTTAGATTTAAATATTCAAATATTGATGTAAATATGCAATTATTTGTTTAAATATTCAAATATTTATTTAAATTTGCTCATCAGGGGTCTTCCAAATTTGGAGAGAAGGAAGAAATAAATGCACACACCCTTACTATAGTCCTCCTTCCACATTTGCAGGTTTAACTTTTGCAAATATGATTATTCACAAGTGTGTGAGCCTTCTTTTCCACCTTCAGAGCCCCCTCATTCCTATGCATTTTGCCCTTGTACAGAGAATTTGCGCTAAAGCAAAACAGAAGGGAATGGCAGGTAGGGAAAGGCCCTCACAAGCCTTCCTTTCCCCCTCCAAGGCTTCCCACTTCCTGTTCCCATGCAAAATGGAAGGGAATATACAGCATACAGCTTATACTGTATACCAAATGCTATGTCTTTACTGGGAACATCCATGATTGGGCCCAACATACACATACATGTACATACTGACCTATCTATCCATCCATCCATCCATCTATCTTCCTATCTATCTATCTATCTATCTCTGTCTCCCACTTTTCTCCCAAAATTGGGATTCAAAAGGAGCTAACAATTTCAAAAAACAATACAATTAAAAACATACAAAAATGAATATTAAAATAGAATTAAACCAATTACAGTATTAAAACAATAACAGTAAAGAATAAAAACACAATTAAAAGGATAAAAGCTCTGAACAACATCAAAACAATAGCTTGTTTTTTAAAAACTTTGTTTTAAAAGCCTCTCTGAATAAAAAGGTTTTAGTCTGCCACTGGAAGGATAATGAGGAGGGAGTCATTCTGCCCTCCCTCAGAAGAGAGTCTAGGGGTAGGCATTGATAAGGCCTTCTCTCACGTCCCCACCAGCTGGGCCTTTCCTGATGATCTGAGAGCCTGGGCTGGCTCATACAGGGAGATAACAGTCTGCCAAATAGCCTCAACCTGAGCCATATAGGACTTTATATGTCATAAGCAGCACCTCAGATTGTGCCCAGAAACAAATTGGCAGCCAACTGAGCTATTTCAACAGGGGTGTGATATGGTCTCTATAACCTGCCCCACTTAACAATCTGGCTGCAGCTCTTTGAAGAAGCTGAAGTTTCCGAACACTCTTCAAAGGCAGCCCCAGGTACAGCATGTTACAGTAGCTAAGGCATATACCACTTCAGTCAGACCTGGTGTCTCAAGGAACAGGCTCAGCAACCAAAGCTGTCTGTCACATAGCCAGGCCTGAAACCAGATTGAAATGGATCTAGATAATCCATTTCATCCAGAAACCCCTGGAGTTGGATGGCCACCACAAGCTCTAATACTTTGCCCAAAAATGGTAAGTTAGACACTGGCCAATAATTAACAGAGGGATTCAAAGATGGCTTTTTCAATAAAGCCCTTACAACTGTCTCCTTTAGGCAAGCTGGAACTGTAAGGAGGCATTGTCTCTCCTCCACTCCATTACACTCTCTCAGTCAATCCCCCTCTGGCCTGTTCGATAAGCCAGGAAGGGCAAGAGTCTCTAGCACCTCTCCAAGGATCTTATCTACACTGAATAATAAAACTGGACGAAAAAGAACCAAGGTTACATCCACTGGAATTGTATCAACTACAGCATCTTACCCAGAGTCAACCTGAGTGATTTTATGAGCAAAGTGTCATGCAAATTCTTTGCAGTAGGCTGAGTGGTCTGCATTTGCACCAGTAACCAGGTGGTGGTAACCAGAGAAGAGTCAAAAAATAAAATTGGAAGATTTATTCAATGGCAAATGATGGAGGAAGGGAACAGATTTAGCAATTAGATTTGAGAGCAGTTGTGTACAATTGGAAATGAGAGCAGGAGTGTGTAATGATAGAGCAATGTGAAAATGCAAATCTAGAAAGAATATAATTATATAATTAATAATAATAATAATAATAATAATAATAATAATAATAATAATAATATAGTTAATATAAAGGGTGAGATAATATAATGGAGCTATAAAGATAAAAAGACTGTACAAAAACTAATTACCTGAAAGAAATAACCATCTACAAATAGAATATATGTATTCCTCCTAAATCTTCCATCCATCCATATCAGTTAAAACCAATGATGGCCAGATTAGGTCAAATTCTTTTTGCAGCCTTTTTGTAGCCCCCACAGACCCCATCTAACCACCTAAGGCGAAAAGCAGGGGATGTTTTGTGTTTTTCTTTTCCTGGAGTCTCCCAGGAGATGGTGGTTTTAGTACATTCTCCATGGGGCACCTCAAAGCCCACCCATCCCAAAAATAAAAAACCAGAAGAAGATATCCAACCATTTTCAGTTTTGATTTTTTTTTAATTTGGAAGTTATTTCCAGTTCAGATGAGGCCCAACATGGCAAAAAGTGTGCCCCTGGTTCACCAAAACTGGTAACCTTATTAGCCTGGACTTGCTTAGCTGTTACTTCCTGCCAAGTCAGTTTCAACTTATGGTAACAGTCCAAAACCCCAGTCATCCACTGCCATACTCAGGTCTTACAAACTCAGGGCTTAGCTTCCTTGATGGAATCCATCCACCCTGACTGAATCTATCAACCTTCCTCTTTTCCTGCTGCCTTCCACTTTACGACGCAGCATTGTCTTTTCCAGTGAGTCATGTCCCCTCACGGTATGTCTGAAGTACAATAATCTTTTATCAGTTGATAAAACCACTGAGACCCTTTGTAGGTATTTTAATTTTTTAGTTAGAATTTGCTAACAAAGTGTATTAGAGGCATAATTTCAGCCAACAGCCCATTTCAGACATATTTTATTTCTAAAGCCTAGAATGATTGACTGTTTACAATAAATGTTACACTCTATTTTTTTAATTATATAAAATAAATTTATTTTATACAGATGCCAAATTCCCAGTTCTGCACTAAAAAAAAGATGGCCAGAGAGCTCTGCAAACCTACTGAATCATTTTCAGACCACTCACTCAGGTTCCCGGTAGATCTGTTCTGTAGGGAAAAAAGCACAGAACAGTTTCAGAACAGTGAAAATAACATATTTTAAAAAACTGCTTCCAACCATATTAATATATACTCAACATGATGAAAAATATTCAGCATATGATCTGAAGCAAAAACACCAAATTTGTTTTTTTTATCATTCTCTGAGAAATTCTGATTTCTAAAACATGTCTTTCCAGCTTCAAATTACTATGAAGCTTATCTTGAGTATCCTCTGTCAATTTATGAAGCCCTTCCTTGGAATCTCTGACACATCTCACTAAGTACTAGATGTCTGTCAAATGTGTGCAAGAAAACTCAAGGGCACAGTGTACTGTCTTCCTAAAGGACTGATGGATGGCTAGGAGAGAATGCACACATGTGCTATTTTTAAACAAAGGCAATTCTGCCTGAAATGTAAGTTTATATGCTACAGCCTTGTACCTTCCTTGCTCATCATGTGCCCTGTATTGTAACACAAGCCTCAATCCATAAAGGTGCTGCAAGATTTCCATTAACCTTGCACTAGAGTTCGTGGACCAGAACTAATGTGTTTTCTTCCTTCTATTCGCCCTCCTTTGGAACCAAGCCTGAATTCTCTTGTGGATTGGAAAAAGTGTCCTGGCATGAGGATTGAAGTAAGTCAGTAATGTCTATACAGCCTTCCTAAGCATAATTAGGAATACCACAAAATTCAGCAGAAACGCTTTACCATAGAATGCTGATTTCTTTTTTTCTACCTCAGAGCTATTTGAATACTATTTTTCTCTACTCAGATAAGCATTAAGCAAGCAGTACCACAGCTGGGCTAAGTCATCTCTCTCATCTTCTTTCATCTTAGGTATCCTTAAAAGGTGACTATTACTTCCAAGTTTTTTTTTTAAAGTACTGCCTCCAATAAAGGTCAAAAGATACTAAATATACAGCAAGCAGAACATAATCATTCCCTGGAGATTTTCAGCAGTGAGAAAAATCAGCTTTGATACATCCAGCAGAGAGCATACTGCAATAGGTCCCAAGGTGCTGGCAAATTAGAATAAGAAATATGCAGCTCCATACTACTCAGGAAGCACAAGATGATATGAAAACGTCACCTTTATGTAGTTTATAATAAGCAAATAACATGTGAAAAGTGGTGATTTTTCAAGAATACATCTTCAGCCATTTGATTGGAAACAGATTTGTTTTACTTTAATTTTGTTATTTCAAGATGAGCAGTGTGTTTGTGACATCACTCCCCAACACATGTGCTGCTATAGGAAAAAAAAGTACTATAGAGCCAGAGGCACGCTTACTGCAGCTGTGGCATAGTAACTCACTTCTCCCCTGCTCAGTCCCACACAGCTCATAAAAATCCATTAACTGAGTAGCTGTAACAACTTCGTGAGCCATTACTTAGTCATGTTTAATGTATGTTGGACATAATTTAGTTTGTTTTTTACTCAAATAGTTTCTATGAATACAGCAAGAATTATGTACACTGCTGGGAAAGAGAATTAATTCCTAGCATTACTTTTTTCCAATAATATATTTTGTGACAAAAAAAGGAAATAATGATGTTTAAAACATTTTTATTAACATGTATTTAATGTATAAAACAACATACAAGAGGTTAAAAAGACCAACAGTGACTAAACAGACAAACTCTAACACCCAACCTAATACTAAATTAAACTGGACTACAACTAAACTAAAAAAGGGCAAAATTACATATAAATGACTTCTAACTCATCAGCTTTTGATTCTCAGTCTACAAGATATACTTCTTCTAGTGTGTCTGTCATTACCACACTGCTGCCTAGTATTTAATAACTGTAAGTTTAACCTTCAAACCAATAATTTTTGGTTTGACTTTTCCCTTCAACAGCCCCTTAGATATACCATCAATTTAACTCAATTATTTTAAAATTTAGCCAAAGATCCTTCCTTAATTAAAATAGTTAATTTATCCATTTCTGCCAAATCTAGCATCTTCAATGGCCAGTCTTCAAGTGAAGGAATAGCTATACTTTTCCATTTCTGTGCATATAGCAGTCTTGCCACCATGATCATGTACTGAAAAATTCTTCCCAACTTCTTATCAGTCTGTTCATCAGTCAGACCCAATAAAAAAAAGTTCAGTGTTGTGTTGAATCTTTATCTTTAAGATGTCTTCCAGGAAATAATTAAAAAAAAATCATGAGGGCTTTAACATTTAAAATCTGACTTTAAAAAACTTTGAAAATCATGTCTAGAAATAACCTAGCTTAAAACAAAATCTGAACACCATACAGACAAAAATATTAATGCCTACAATTATAGGCTAGGCTCATATGTTAGAAATTAGTTCCTTGCTATAAGAACAAGATATGACAAATCTCAGGTACATGCACCCTTCTTTTGCATGGTGATGTTAACAGAAGGCAGAAATATAAGAAGAAGCTGGAATAGATAGAAAGTATGCTAGAAGAGAGAGGGCACTGGCAGTTGGTGCCCGAGTTATATCCCTGAGAAACATCACAACTTTTCTTTATACCGTACTTCTGTCTACTATTAAATACGGTCTTTAGTTGACCTCTCCTATGAATCAACAGACCTTCACAGAAAAAAAATGTTCCTTGTCTAAACCTTATATGAACAGGTTGCTTACCTGTAACTGTGGTTCTTCGAGTGGTCATCTGTGCCATCATACACTAGGAGCTTTAGCGCCTGCGCGGTAGCGTTCGGAAACTTCTAGAGCTTGTTCGCTTGGCGGGAACCCCTCCCCCACGCCGGTACTGCGCATGCTCCTCCCGCCGAGCAACGGTCTCTCCTCAGTTCTGTCGTCCGCCGTAGAACCTACAGGGACCTGAGAAAGAGGGGAGGAAGGGCGGGTGTGTATGATGGCACAGATGACCACTCGAAGAACCACAGTTACAGGTAAGCAACCTGTTCTTCTTCTTCGTGGTCTCTGTGCCTTCATACACTAGGAGACTGTGTAGCTTACCGGTCGGACGGCGGGTCAGGTCCTACAGCACGGAAGCCAACACCTCACGTCCAAACCGGGCATCTCTGCGCGACCGGCAGTCGAGCCTGTAGTGGCGCACGAAGGTCGATGGTTGGGACCAGGTCGCCACACGGCAGAGTTCATGCAGGTCAACTCCTCGCAGGAGGGCCGCAGAAGTAGCCACAGCTCTGGTGGAGTGGGCTCGAAGCAGGACTGGCGGAGGCTTCCTCGCGAGCTCATACGCCAGTTGAATAGTCCTTACCACCCACTTGGAGAAGCGCTGGGTGGACACTTTTAGGCCCCTCCGACGTCGCCCATAGCAAACAAAGAGATGCGGCGTCTGTCGGAAGGAAGCAGTCCTGTCCTTGTAGAAAGCCAATGCCCGACGCACGTCCAGGGAGTGGAGGGACCGCTCCAACGGTGTCGTCGGGTTCGGGAAAAAGGGGCAGGCAGGATGATGTCCTGGTTGAGATGGAAACTGGACACCACCTTTGGCAGGAACGAGATGTCAGGTCTCAGGACCACCTTGTCCCTGTGGAAGACCATGAAGGGCTCATCGGAACGAAGAGCTGTGATCTCGCCCGCTCGCCTCGCTGAGGTCACCGCTACCAGGAAGGCGGTTTTCATTGTCAGGAGCCTGTCATCCGAGGTCGCCATCGGCTCGAAGGGCGGCTTCGTCAACTGCGAGAGCACCAGCGAGAGGGACCACGGCGGTAGCGGCGGCGATACCGGCGGGTAGAGATGGTGAAGTCCCTTCAGGAACCGCTTAACGGTATCGTTCCTGAAGAAGGCCGAGGCAGCAGATCGTGGCGGTTGGTATGCCACGATCGCGGAGAGATACACCTTCAGGGATGGAAACGCCAGGCCCTGTTGTCGGAGGTGCAGGAGGAAGTGCAGGACGGTCGAGAGCGCCGCGGGCGATACCGGCTCACTCCTCTCGTTAGCGAAGGTCAGGAAGCGTCGCCACTTGTATTGATAGTTGCGACGGGTGGATTCCTTCCTGGCCGCGACGAGGACGGTCCGAGCACGGGATCGTCTAGTGCGATATCCTCCAGGCATGGAGGGCCAGGCGTGGCAGGTCCGGATGGAGGACTCGGCCGCCGGAGTGGGAGAGCAGGTCCGGTGTCGGTGGCAACCGGAGCAGGTCGTCTCGCACGGCTCGTAGCAGGGGTGCGAACCAATGTTGTCTCGGCCAGTACGGGGCTACCAGGATCGCGTCGGCTCGGTCGGCGAGGATCTTCGATATCGTCCGGCCGAGCAGCGGGAACGGCGGGAACGCGTAGAGGAGTTCCCCGGTCCACGGAAACTGGAAAGCGTCCCCGATGGAGGCACGATCGTGGCCCGCTCTGGAACAGAATCGGCGACACTTCGCGTTTTCCCTGGTCGCGAAGAGGTCGATCGATGGTTCGCCCCAGCGGTCCCGAATCAGTCTGAACGCCTCTCCGGAGAGAGACCATTCGTGATGGGATGAGGTGTCTCTGCTGAGGGCATCTGCCGTGGTGTTCTCCTGCCCGGCCAGGTGAACCGCCACGGGATGCGTGTGCAGGCGAATGCACCATTCCCACAGGCCGAGCGCGATGTCGAGCAGGGTCGTGGAATGAGTCCCACCTTGTCTGTTGATGTAGCAGACGGCGGTGGTGTTGTCCGTCAGAATCAGGACCGTGCGCCCCGCCACGGCATGGCGGAACGCCCGTAGGGCTTTCCAGACGGCGAGCAGCTCCAGCGCGTTGATATGGAGAGCGGTCTCGTCGTCGGTCCATCTGTCGCGGACTCTGAGATCGCCGCAGTGGGCACCCCATCCATACAGGGAGGCGTCGGTCGTTACCGTCACCTTCGGTGTCGGCTGTTGGAAAGGCATGCCTGACATGAGATTGCGTCGCGACTGCCACCATCGGAGGGATGAGCGGACGTCTCCCGGCAGCTGCAGTCGGAGTGTCTGTTCGTCTCGCAGGGGGTCGAATATGCGGACGAACCAGTGTTGAAGAGGTCTTGCTCTCAGCCTGGCGAGGTATGTCACAGCGGTCGTCGCAGCCATGTAGCCCAAGAGCTGCTGGACGCTTCTCGCAGATAACGTCGGGGCCGTACGAGCGTGAGCGGCGGCCCGGATCAAGGTTTGTGCTCGAGACTCTGGTAGGTACGCCCTGGCGGAGGTCGAGTCGAGCGTCGCCCCGATGAAGTCCAAGATCCTCGCCGGCTCGAGGTGGGACTTCTTCGGATTCACTCGTAGACCAAGGCGGGTCAGGAGTGACAACGTCATGTGGACGTCGTGGTAAAGTCTCTGTTTGCAGGACGCCACCACAGCCAATCGTCGAGGTAGGGGAAGACGGAAGCGCCCTTCGTCCGCAGGTAGGATACCACCGGGGCCATGCACTTGGTGAAGACCCTTGGGGCAGTCGAGAGTCCGAACGGCAGCACCTTGTACTGGTAACAGGTGTCGTCGACTGCGAAGCGGAGGTACCGTCTGTGCTGCGGGCGAATGGCGATATGGAAGTATGCGTCTCGGAGATCGATGGAGGCGAACCAGTCCCCTCGATGTAGGAAGGGTAGGATCGACGGTATCGTGACCATCTTGAACCTTTTGGGGCGGATGTAGTAGTTCACCCCTCTGAGGTCTAGGATCGGCCGGAGGGTACCGTCGGCTTTCGGTACCGTGAAGTACCTGGAGAAGAAGCCGGTGGTCTTGGCCTCTTGCGGGAGCCGCTCGATCGCCCCTTTCTGGAGGAGGGATTGGATCTCTTCCAGGAGGGCCGACTCGACGGCGTGGAGAGTACACGCCGCGAGGAGGAATATCGAGAAACTCAATGGCGTAGCCAAGACGGACGATGGAAAGCACCCAAGAGTCCGTAGTGACATACTGCCACTCCGCTAGGTGTCGAGCGAGAGTCGGTCGGTCTCCGAGCGCTGATGGTAGGCTGAAGAGTGGGTATTGGTGGGTCCTGCCAGACACGTCAAAACCGAGACTTTGTCTCGGAGGAGGACTTCTTCGACGAAGGCGGGCGCCGCCTATCGTGCGTCTGGCCGATGAGCCGGAGGACGGTCTCGACTGTCCAGACTGGGCCGAACGCTGGAACGACGAGGTGGAAGATCGTCGCCAGGATGGTCGGAAGGTGGAGGCCCTGCGGGTCTGCATGGCCGGCTGTAGCCCAATCTTTTTTGCGGTCAGTCTCGCCTTGACGAGATTGTCCAAAGCTTCGTCTGTGGACGAATTGAATAGGCCTTCACCGTCGAAGGGGAGATCTTCAATCCTCCTTCTGGTGTCCTCCTGGATGTCGGCCGGTCGAAGCCAAGCATGGCGGCGGAGGCCGACGGATCCGCCATGACCCGGGAGGCGATCTCCACTGCGTGCCGGGAGGAGGCCATCTGGTGCCGAGCGATGGAGATAGCCTCATTGAAGATCACGGAGGAGGCTTGGCGGATGTCCTCCGGTACCGCTTCCATCGCTGGTTGCAGGCGATCGAGCACCTTCTTCAGGTATGCCGCGAGGCAAGCCTGAGTGTTGGACAGCCTGATCTGCAAGGAGGCAGCCGAATAGAACCTCCTTGCGTAGGCGTCCAACTTCCTGCCCTCTTTGTCCGGCGGGGTGGTGTGTTGCCTGCCGGAGCCTTTCGTCTGCGCGGACTCGACGACCACAGAGTTCGGTGCAGGGTGATTAAATAGATAACCGGCGTTATCCTTCTGCACCCTGTAGAGGTGTTCTAACCGCTGCGGTATCGGCTAAAGCCGAGGCCGGTCTATCCCAGGCGGCCTTCACCAGTCTGGATACCCGGGGCAGGAGAGGCAGCGGGGCCGTGGAAGGTCGCTTCTCCTCGAAAACGGAGAAGGCTGGATCGTCATCCTCCGGCTCCGCATCGGCGATCTAAGGCCGAGGGTAGTGGCCATGCGGAGCAGCATCGCAGAGAACTGGTGGACGTCCTCTGGAGCAGAATCTGGGATCGGGTCCCCGAATCCCAACGGAGGAGACTCCTGGGAGGCCGCCTCAGACACCTCAGACTCCGCACTCGAGTCGTACGACTCCGAGCTCGGTGAGTCCTCTCGCCGCTCGCTCTCCGGCTCCTTCGTAGTCGCCGCAGGTGTTGCCTTCCTAGGCTTCTCCGCAGCCGGGGCGGTGGTAGCAGCAGCGTCCCGCTTGGGATGGCTGACCACGGACTTCACCCTCTTGGTGGTGACCGGGGTAGTCTGGCAGGCTGACGTCGTCGTAGCCCGCTCAGTCACCACCGACTCCGTAGGGCGCGTCGCCGTTGCCGTGACCCTAGGAGGTGGCGATACGCCCGATACCGTGGTGAAGGCTCCCTCGCCCTATGATATCGAGGGGAGGGAGAGCGGCTGAAGGAGCGGTGGTCCGACGGAGATCGGCTTCGGCGTCGACGGTACCGAGCCTCGTCCCCTCTAGGCGAGCGCGATTCGCGCTGTCGACGAGGTGACCGGGACCTCCGGAAGGTCTCCCAGCGACTCGGGCCACGATGGTACCGATCCCGGTACGATGGCGAATGGGACCGATAGGAGGCCGGGCGCTCTCTCCACTCAGATTCCCTCGCGTACCTGGCCACGTAGGACGCCGAGGTGTATCTTGAGGCAGACGAGCGAGGTTGTTCCTCTCTTGTCTCCCTCGGAGGCGGCGAGGCCACCGGACGCTCGGAAGAGCGGGACCGGGACCTGAAGGAGGTCGAACGCCGCTCCGGAGAAGCAGAGGGCTCTCTCTGCTGCAGGTCGGCCGACCTGCGACGGCTAAGAGGGCGGTGGCGCTCCTCCACCAGGGTTGGAGGGTCTGCCACAGGCGAGTCCGGGCGCTGTTGGGGAACGTCCTCGATCTCATCCTCCGAGAGGTCGACGGACTCGCCTCGCCCTTTGGAAGGCTGCTGAGTAGGAGGAGGAGTAGGAGGTTGAGCGTCCCCAGCCGGGGAGCGCTTCTTTTCCTTCTTCTTCTTCTTCTTCTCCTTCTCCTTGCCCTTGCCTCCGTCCGGAGCAGGGCGCTTTTTTGCAGGCGTCTCCGTAAGGGGAGCCTCAGCCTTCCTCGCCGTCGAGGATCCTTTAGCTGACTTGGCAGCCGCCGACAGCTTCGGGATCCTCGGTAACGCCGAGATCGGCGTTTTCGCCGGTACCGAGCCCGATACCGACGAGGTGGACGGAACGGCAGCCGCCGATACCGTCGATGGCGTGGTCGTCTTCTTGTCGGCCATCTTGGAAGTGGAGGTCTCGTCTATCGCCCGCAGAGACTGCTCCCAACAAAAAGATTTGAGTCTCGCGGAGCGGTTGCGAAGAGTTTGGGGAGAAAATCCCTACAAATTTGGCAAGTCCGGATATTGTGGGACTCGCCCAAACAGAAGAGACACTCCTTATGGCCGTCGTTGAGGGCAACCTTGCGGCCGCAGGACACGCACTTCTTAAAGAGCGCGGACATAAGACGAAGAAACGCCAAACTCCGAAATCCAAAAAGACGAAAGCCGAAGGGGGAGTCCGAAAGAGAGGTCAAAGACAGTCCGAAAGTCCGTAAAACCGTGAAAAAACAGCAGCCAAGCACGACGTGAGAGGAACAAACTAAAGAACCTTCCGTACGCGGCGGCGGACGAGAAAGAACTGAGGAGAGACCGTTGCTCGGCGGGAGGAGCATGCGCAGTACCGGCGTGGGGGAGGGGTTCCCGCCAAGCGAACAAGCTCTAGAAGTTTCCGAACGCTACCGCGCAGGCGCTAAAGCTCCTAGTGTATGAAGGCACAGAGACCACGAAGAAGAACTATGATTCCAGTGAGGACAGAGGACTAAGTTCATAATTTAAGCCCTTCTTATTATGGCTTGAACGAAAGAATGGAACTCAGAAAGGCCAACTCAGAAGCCACTAACCTATTCAAGAAGATCTAGGAGCAGTGCATACAGAAGTTCAAGATACTACATCCTTGACTACAACATCCTTTGACGTTTATTGGAGTCCACTGTGGGAAAATCTGCCAGTTTTACTTTCAACTTCACACCATTCACAGTCTTCCCATGTAACACAGCTATAGCATCACTAGCACTTGTTCTCTCTGCAAACATGGCATAAGCCACATTTTCCCCAGGGATAAGGTAAACATTTATAAAATTTCCAAATCGACTGAAAGAAAGCATTCACAAACAAATATAGTTAGACATTAAACAGGATGAAGTGCTGTTTATTTTGCAGTCTCACTTGCAAAACAGCCTCCTACCCCATAGTTACATCTGTGGGTTCCCAAATATATTAAGTATGTTTCATAGATCTACTTATAAAACCTTATTTTGCTGTATTTTTTTTAAGGTATCAAAGGATTCTTTTGTGGCTCCTAACACTTTGCTCTTAGACAAAACTATCGTTTTATTTGTAAAATGTCAACATACAGGCAATCACAACTTGACTTGGAATGACTGTGGGAAATTTTCCCAAGACCTAACATATAAGAATTTCAACACATTAAATCAATGTCCCAAACCAATGGCAGTCACTTTCCACCAATATACGTTCCTCTGTTTTCCAGATAAACTCATACTATTACAAGTGCTTGGTCAGATACAACTCTTTTCTATGGGGGTTTCAATCAAACAGATCCTTGCTTAGGAAGTTTGCTTTTTTATTCAAGTCAATCTCACCTTAATAGATTGTCCAAGATATCCTGAGGTAAGGGACGCGGATCAAACACAATGAAAAGCCTTTCCCGCACAGGAGAATCAGAGGGAGCTTTCCTTTTGCATGATGGAAGCTCAGCATCAGTTTGTAGACGAGGGGAAGGAATCTGGGACTCCTAGGGAAGGAAGGAGAACTGCAATCAATACTCTTTTTCAAATTGTGTGTGCCGTCCATTTTAAAGAGTGGACTAACAATCAACAGTGCTGGTGCTTTGGATATCAATCTGAACATGTTCTGCCCACTTCTACCATATAACAAAATTTCTAGAAGTCTTAAATGTTTCCAGAGTGGCTAATTTCTTTAGTGCTTAAAGTTATAACCTGTTCCAACTTGAAAGCGCAAGGCAAGTGTAAGAAAAGCAAATAAGAAAAAGAACAAATTTATAATGATGAAGAAAAGAATAAAAGTTGGTCCAGTTTATCTAAACACCCCCTCCAACTTTCGCAAGTCACAAAGAACAGCCCTCACAGGTAGGCATTACACTTCTAAAAGCAAGATAGTTTGGCATGTGAAAATATAGCCCAAGAGTGGTTTTCTGTGGGTTTAGTTTTATTCTCCTGTTTTGTATGAACAGATAAGACTAGCTGTAGCCTCAGCTGCTGAGACAGGCAAGGTGAGTTTCTTATCCCAATGGCTGATATGCATTCTCTCTCCCAAGAAAGATTTCACACACAATGAAACTGAGTGGTCCCCAAACTACTAGACATTTTCCCAAAACATCTGATGGGAGCATAAAACAAATAATCCCAGTGAAATTTTCCTCCTCCTCATTTGCCAAGACAGCACGCATGTCTGAAAGAAGGAGAAAAGAGAAACTGTACTCTTGTGGAGGCATCTTACTGATTCATGTTAGATTTGTGTTTATCATTTGTCCCATCATCTAATCCTGATCTCCCAAAGGCTGTAGCTTTGTTCTAATGGTGTTTCTGGCCTATAAATTTAGAAGGGTTGAGACATCTGTTCCCATTTATAATGCCTGTTCTACATAAGCACCCATTTTTGTTAAAGGATTTTTATCCTGCCTTTTCATCAGACAAACTCCTACTGACAACACTTGATCCACACAGAAGTAGTCTGCTCATATGTGCCTGTGTACAAGGATTTGCGCAACTGCAGGTAGGCACGGAAGTGGAGGGCGCAGTACAGGCCAAACTCAAGAGGCCAGAGTCAAAATATTTGTAACGCTGTGTATTCAAGAATCATCTACCCACACAGATAGCCCCTGGAAAATGCACCCCCCTATCTTAGCTGTATACACAACCATCTATGGGTAAACTCATTACCTATAATTTTTAGCTATTAAGATTCTTTTGACAAGGAATGATAAAGGAAGAGGAAAATAGGAAAATAGGGATGACAGAGAGCATTATTTCAACTAAAATAGGAGGGGGCAAAGTGTGCCTCATATCAAAGCTGTTATTGTAGGTCTTAATCCATCTGGACTTTCCCTTCTTCTGGTCCTAAAAGGACGAACTGCCTCTCCTGGAAAGAAAATTAACCTTTTAAAAAGGCGGAACCTTCACATCTTAACATCCACAAAACATCTACATCTACACCAATTTTTCAAGACTGAACCGGATTTCTGACCCCTTCTGAGAGTTTTTTTCCCCTTAGCATTTTTGGCAGTCTATTCAATTCCATGAAGGTCCTAACGGCAGAAAACTGATCACTGGACATGTTCTAGTTGCCCATCACTGATCTTACACAACACCCCATAAGTAAAAGGTGGCACGGAGGGAATTTCAACAGAAACAACCAAACACACATTAAGTACTGTGATTTGTGAGAATATAGTGAGTGAGTGAGTGTGTGTGTGTGTGTGAGAGAGAGAGAGAGAGAGGGAGAAAAAGAGGGGGTGGAGACACAGACATAGACAAAGTCTTAACACTTATTTATAGAATTTATGAATATCAGAGGTGCTTACAGAGGAGCTCAGAAACTGAAGAACTGAATTATCTTTCCATATTACTGACGACAAGTCTGAATTCACAAGCTCTGTTGCCATTTCTTGGATGAGGCTGCAGAAAGAACAAAATATTTTAAAAAAAGATGTAGTATTTGTATATCTTAACACTATTCAATTTTATTAGACAAAAATATTTACTCATTTATTTATAACCCACTATGGGACTCTAAGTGACTGACAACACAGTTTAAAACAAAAAACAGCCTACTATTCATCCAAGTAGATGAAAACATTTATGCTGAGTGAGTTTGGGAATATTTTTCTTACTTCATGTGAATTCAGATGTATTTCAGGATATAAAGGTACCCCACAGTCACAGGACGGTTTGTGGGTTGTACAATGAAGAGTATTACCATAATAACCAGAAGAAACAACCAGGCTGAGCTTCCTTCTTTGGAGGTTTTTAAAATAAGAGGCTGGATGGCCATCTGTTGGGAGTGCTTTGAGGGTGTTCCTGCATGGCAGGGGGTTGGACTGGATGGCCCCTGGGGTTTCTTCCAACTCTACATTTCTATGATTCTGTGATGCTATGATTCTATGACACTTGGTACACACTGCTGCCTCAGGCATTTATCCTTGAACTCAACCATCTGTTTAGCAATGGTTGATCTGTCCCTGGTAAGTTCCACTCATCAGACTGACAGAAAAATGAAAGGATCGTAGAAGAAAACAAAATTCATATACTAGTTATTAGTCACCACTTCTCACATACACAGCCCTGGAAATGGGCTTGCTGCCATGTGTTGCTCACAGTTCAAGGACAGGTCTTACCAAGCCTTCAATGGATAGCTCTGTATTCCAAACATGCTGGAAGTAGCTGTAATGTATGCAGTTTTTAAAGACTATTTCAATGTGTTTTTAAAATATTTTATCTTTGTATTGTTTTAATTAGTTTTATTTGTTGATGCTTTGGGAGCCTTTGTGGGTTGGGAGGCGAAGCAGAAATACTTTAAATAAATAAATATTAGAGAGCTTTGTTGAAATCTGCCAGTGCCTTGTCAAACACATTGCAGTGGGGAAGGCTCAAGCTGAAGCAATGGAATCCCAAAATCTACCACAAAGAAAATCCTTAAGAAGATGCAAGAGTGTGGAGTGTCATTAATTCTTCCACAAAGAGAAAGTCTCCATGGGTGCCTTCTGATCTAGCAAGAGGCTTTCCTGATAGAATGGGGAGGAAACATCTTTGGCTAATTCTCTCTTTCCTGCTCTCACACAGCTCCAAAGGCCCCAGAACCATCCACAGCCAAATTTTGCAGGATCCAACAAATTATAGAGGGAAGGAGGAATCTTCCAAAATAATTTGGATCCAAACTTATATATTTTCAATGCCTCCTAAAGATCACCCTCCTAAGACCTTACCAGATACAGCAAATATATTTTAAATTCCCAATAGCTAAGAATGTAAGACCTTGACTTCCTCTTTTAGAGAACAAGTTAAGAGAGGTAACTATTTATGAAAACTTTTTATTATCCATGGTAGAGATCTGAAAGCTAAAGAACTATCAACAATCTCCTCTTGATGTACAGTCATCCCTCCACGTTCGCTAGGGTTAGGGGCATAGGACCCCCATGGAAGTGAAAAAAAGGCGAATAACTCTAGGCCTTCCCAAACAATATTTAACACACAAAAAAGTCTGATCACCATAGTCAGCCCACCATGGATTCCTTTGAGGCATTAGGGTTCTTTCACAAGGCAGAAGTGAGTGGCTCGTGGGGCTTACTGCCACCTTCACTGCTGCCCCACACAATTTTTGATAGGGACTTAGAAGCCTCGTTCACAGTTTCTCAGTCTCACGAGGCTTGCAGCCCCTATTAAAAATAGCAGAGGGAGGCAGCAGAGGTGACAGCAACTAATCTGAGAAAAATCAAATCTGCAAAGATGAAACCCGCAAATGTGGAGGGCTGACTGTAGTTTTCACCACTGATATGTGTCCAGTAGTGCAGGGATGGATGACTACCTAAGGACCAGGGGCTACACATTCCCTGCTTTACTTTGGGGGACCATACCTGCCTGTGTCATGTAATCCATCCACCCAAACTAATTATTGGTAGTTAACTCAAAATGTCCCCTGTGCCCTTCAGGAGGCAAAGTGAGTGATTCTGTTACATACCTCCACCTGCTGTTTTACACTCAGGAGATACCTTACTCAATGCAAGGAGTGATTACCAATCGTTTCCAATTTTCTAAAAGCCTTCTCCAAGCCTAAGAGTCTTTGGGTGGGAAGCTAAAGGCACTGCAAAATCTGCCCATGTTCCCTAAAGGACACAGATGGCAAGTGTATAAGTTTTGTTTTCAATTGTTGGGAGGCAGTTTGCTTTTGAAAGCCAGTGTGGTATAGTGGTTTGAGGGTTGGGCTACAACCCTGGAGAACAGGATTTGATTCCCTGCTTGGCCATGGAAACCTGCTGGGTGACCCTAGGCGTATCACACAGCCCCAGAAAACATTGTGATAGGATTGTCTTAGGATCACTATTAAGTCGGAAATGGCTTGAAGGCACACAGCAATAACAGTTTGCTTTTAGGGTCTGCAAAAACAGCCTGGAGGCCGCCATACCACCCATGGGCCATACCTTTGCTACCTTTCCTAGAGTGAGATGTTGGCATACAATGGTATAAAAAAGCTAAGCTTCATGTATCCACCAGAAAGAAACCAACAGGAAGTCCAATTTTTCTTTATATATTATTCTTCTTCTCCCTCCAAGTCACCTTGATTTAATGTTTGAAAAACAAAATCATCATATTTGTTGCAGCTTAAAAACAATGTTATTAACATTTCTGTTAATGTTATTAATGGAACATGTTTCACTTTTCTTAACTTTCTTTTTTTGCATAATTTCCTTAAAATAATTACCCATTATGATTTGCAAGCTTATTCAGCCCTACTTTACTTAACTTTTATATTATTTGGTACTCACTCAATTTCATGACTTTCATCTTCAATAAAAGTGACAAGCAGATAGTTCCCAAATGGATATTCAAAACCATTGAGCCTGTCTTTGGCATATACAGCAGATGCAACATTACTGTACTGAATCATTGCATATACTAAGAATAAAAAAAAAAATCAGTTAGCGTGGGCAAAGGTGCATAAGCATCTGTGCATCTATCAAACACCAACACCACAGCAATCATGCCAGTCTGAAATTATTTTTCAATGGTTCAACAGCTCTTCAAAAAAAAGTGGCAAATCCGTTTTCTGAGCTTAACCCAACCAGCTGCCCTTGAAATCCCTTAGCAATTAAATAAACAGTCAGGACTGCTTCCTATCATGTCTTAATATCTGACAACAGAAAGTCTGTATACTTTCTTTCATTTTTTTGTTCCAATTTGCACACAAAAACATGTAAGAAAAACTGACCATGATTACAATTCTATAGCAGAGAATAAGACCAACTGAACTCAATGAGACTGCTTTCTGAGTAGACATTTACAAAATTGCTCTGTAACTGCTGAGTCCTAAAATTCCTTAATCCACTGCATAACAACTTGCTATCTTGACACAATTTTTTAATTTACCCTGCCTCTCTACACACAATGCTCAAAATTGTTAGGTGCCTAATAACATTTTCAGACAGTCTGGAGCACTGAAATGGGGCAGGGGGAAGAGAATTCTTCTCTGATTGCCAGTGGAACACTAGAATTAGTTCATTCATTAGTTCATTATACAGTGCGGTGTAGGAGTTTAAGTGCTGGGCTACAACCCTGGAGACCAGAGTTTGATTCCCCACTCAGCCATGGAAACCCATTGGGTAACCTTGGGCATGTCATCACACATTCTTAACCCCAGAGAACTCTCTCTTGCTTAGAAAGGCTGAATCCATGCTGAAATTTCCCTACTGACGAACTCACATTTCTTACATGGCCAAGGTGTTTGCTCTAAAACTCTCTTTTTAAAATGGAGAAGTTATGCATTTTACTTTCAATATGACGCATTACCACGTTTACTGTATCGTCCTTGATACATTTCACAAGCTTCCAATCCTGGGATGAGATCAAAGAGACTGAATAGTTGCTGTCGTACAAATGGGAATTCTGATACTACTGATAAGCGCCTGGAGACAGATTCTTGGCTTCTGGTATCACTTGTTCCCAAGCTTGAAACGTCTGGTGGTTGCTCTAAAGAAAACATAGTAAAACAATACTGTTGCAGACCACAGAATGACTGCTGAGTGCTTATACTGATGTTATTTGAACAGAAACATGCACACACATTTTGTTCTGCAAGTTCTTCAGTCTATGATCAGCTTGAATCTTTGTTATTATGAGATAAAGAACTAGATAGCATAAGTGCAATTTTTTTCATATTGAGCATCTATGTCTACAGACATATAAGTGATAAAGACTTTGATTTATTTCTGAACTACTTTTGAGCAGTCATACAATTAAGCAGTCATCTGCCTGCCACATGCCAGTGACAGCTACATACTTCTGCCAGGAAAAGCTGCTGTTCTTAATGTGTTTTTTATTATTTCAACTAGAGCAGATACAAAGACCTATCTCAGGGTTTAGTTTGTATATGTTTGTATTCTTTTGCTCTCCATTCATTTGTCAAAGTGTTAGATGAAGAACAGTCTGTCTCCTCTCCAGCCCAGCTAGTTCTGTGCTTCTATGGGCAACTGTCAATGATTTTGCTTTAATTTGTACATCTTAGGATCTGAGCTGAATCTCTGGAATTAAAATCTGAATCAGCAGTGGGTACTGCCTCCAGACCAGACACCTCTGCTTCTAGTTCCTAACTGGGTATCATTTTTGATTTAGCTGTTCTAGTGTCCTGTTGTGGGAAAATTTCAGCTCAGCTCAATTTGACTGACTTGAGCATAGTACCTACCAAGCTAGAGTAAGAATACCATGAAATCACAAGTACAAGAAATCAACAGTGTAGAAACAAAATGTTCTCTCAAAAGGGAAATAAGTGCATCACTTTGTAGGAAATAGGAACATAGGAACTTTGGAACTAGGAACTAGGAACTTTGCAGATGTTCATAAAGAGATGCAGAAAATGGAAACTTCATATTGTACAACCCTTCAATATTTTGCCTGAGTTTTTGCTGCTTTGTAGATGGCAGGAATCAACAAGCAATCAGGAATTCACTCTAATTGGACAGTGTAGATGTGTATGCTGTCATTTTGTAAATGAATGCTTTGCCTTCTTAAAAAAAAAAGAAGTCACTCCAAGACTTGTCTCTCCAAGACTTGATTTGCAATGCAAAATACACTAATTAAGGCTTCTCAGCTCTGAAATGAGAGGACAGTGACCCAGGAGCCAAGTCAGAACTAGTTCTGTACTAGCTGTGCTCTAGATATATTTGTTGCTTAAAAATACACTTTCTTGTTCTTTAATGCATAGGTATTGGTGGAATTTCCATTATTTAACAAGAGACAAGGCAGTATTTGTGAATGAAAAACAACGACCCTAGGAAAGGGAGAAATGTTAAAAGTTGTGCTCCATCTGCAGTGGAGGTGAGAGCATGAAGGCATTTTCTCCCTGAAATGAAAAAGAAGCAATCTATAAAAAATATGTATCCTCTAGAACAAGCAGCTTTCCTTACGTAGCTGACTGCAATGCTGATGGGAAAACAATCCACACTTAAAGGCAAGTGGGACTTAGTTCTATGGAACTAAGTATGTGACATGGCTTTAATGTGCACCCGCTGCTTGCATAGGACTTACTCGTACCTATTCTCGTGAGCCTTTTCCATGCCTCATGAAAAAATTAACTTTGAGTGCAAATCACAATGTCTGGTTTTGATTTCAAATCACAATGGTTTTGATTTCTTTCTAAGACTAGTTTTGCATACAAAACAAGACTTCCCTCACCTCTCTCAGTGTCCATCACACCGCTGTTATTTTATGCACATGGTGGCAGGGAGAGAGGCATACTAATGAGAACTACAAAAGACATCTTGGGCAAACACTGGCTTCAAAACAGAACTTCATCCTCTCATTTACAATAAATGCTTCATTCATATTTGTCTTAGAAAACTCTCATGAAGAGAAACTTGACAATGGTCCTATGTAATTTCCACCACAGCACCTATTACTCAAAGCCACGATCTACAATGAAGCCCTAGAAATTTCAATGGAATTCACTACATTTCAGCAGATGAATAGTGATTACAATCCACAAATGAATGTTTGCCTTCAGAACATACAGCCTATCTGAAGCAGCAAGCTGCTCTAGAGCAGTGGTTCTCAACCTGTGGGTTGCGACCCCTTTGGGGGTCGAATGACCCTTTCACAGGGGTCACCTAAGACCATCAGAAAATACATATTTCCAATGGTCTTAGGAACTGAGACACTGCTCAGGGTGGGAGGGGGGCCGGGGCTCAGCTGCAAGGAGTCCCGGGGGGAAGGGCTCACCTTGGCCAGCTTGTGAGACCTCTCCTCCCGGGGAGGTTTTCCAGGAGTTCGCCCCTCAGGCGGCCTGGGGTGAGTCTGGCCGCCGAAAACGAACCTGTGGGAGGGGAGGGGAGGGGGTGTGTCAGGACAGGCGCCTCTCGGGGAGCTCTGGGGGGATGGGGGCGGCGGACCTTTGGGGGAAAGGGGTGCCAAAGGAGAGGAAAAGGAGACTTCGCCCCACTCCCCAGTCTCTCCCTTGAAGAGAGAGAGAGAGAGAGAAAGAGAGAGATCAGGCCTCTTTCCTCGCACCAGCCCCTCTCCTTCCCTCCGCTGCCCCGCCCGTCCCCCCTGCGCCTTTGGCCCTTCGGCTTCAGGGCGCCCGACTCTCTTTCTGACTGAGGCTCAACTCAAGTCCCTGCAAGGCCCAGCATGGAGGGACAGAACCCTGGAATGCTCCAGGGGGAAGAGACCCCCCAGGGCCAAATCCAGTCCACCCCCTCCTGCCCTGCGGGGAGAGACGGTGCGAGCCCCCTCTTGGAGAGATGGCCCTCCAGCCTCCCTCAAGAAAGGGAAGGCAAGCATCTTCCTGACCCTCCACAGAGGCAGCGGCGACGTCCACCATCCCACCCCTCCTTCCATCAGGAAGGCCCTGCCAAGGTTTGAGTGGAAACCCATACAAACCAGAATTGTAACCTGGAGCCAAAAGACAATTAAACCAAAATGAAACCTTTATTAAATTTTTGCATTAAATTTGCGGACTACCACATACTTCATATTTAAATCTCTTTTGAACCTCATAAAGGAAAGCATCTTTCTTGAAACCTCTTTTGTGGAAGGAGCTTCATTTTCTGCAGACATTTCAAGATCATGGTCTATCTTACAACTGTCCTGCCCACATGAAGTAAACGTGGTGCTCTCTTGCACTTGAGGGCTGTTAGTCTCCTGACTTATACTACCCACATGTTCATGTTCATGGGACTGAGATACCTCAGTGTTACGTTCATTCAAAGCTGTCCTGGAACCTAAAGACTACAGACCAATAGTTCAGGATTGATTCATTGCTTATCTCTAACGTGTATTCAGTATAGTGGACCACTGTGCATCTTTCATATTTATTATCTTATTATCTCTTAAAATAAGGCAACAAAGTCCCATAGATGCCCATGGAAATTATTAGCACACGTGCACTATGGTCTTGCAAATGCTTTTCTTAAGAACATACTGCATACCTAAAGCAGACTTGTTGCTCCCTTGAGTACCATGGCTGGCCACTTTCTGTTCTGTACTCTTCCCATAATATTCCTGCTTAGAGGATGGAGTGAGCTCAGTCAAAGGCTTAGACAACTTGGCCTTACCACCTGAAGCATAAAGAAGCTTTTTTCAAGATCTTTCAAGAAAAGATAAATATATTTTCAAGATAAAGAAAATAATTACACAATTCTCATTTGCACTGTGTCTTGTAGACTACTGGGCATCTCCCATATTTAATTCTCCTTAGAATCCTTCAAAATGAGATAAAATATGCTCCAGAACCCGAACAAGCCAGCATGTGTATTATAGGACCATGGAAATATTTACTACATACCTGAAGCAACTACGTTTTTCCTGCTGTCCTGCATAATTACTCATTCTCTGTTCTGCACAATAAAATCTGCTCCTGTGAGACTCAGACAATCTGCTGCTGGAAACTGAGGCTGAAACATAAATATTTCAAGATTTAAAACTCAGTTACAGTATCTGTACACCAACAGAATGAATCCCATGAGAAGAAATATTTTTCCACCCCCACATATCTCCAAAATCTACTTTGAAGTTTTGGGGGACACTTCAAAGGAGATTGGCAGAGCACAGTGGGAGGAGAGGGAGAGTAAACTCCATTGCCTGAGGATGATGTTAGAAGATGCCCACATTTCTCACTTTCATTCATACTCAAACCATGGAAATATTTACAGTTTTTTACATACTTAAGCAATGAACTTGTTCCCCTGTATCCTGCAGCAATTTGCTTCTTCCCTGGGATTAAACACATAGGATTGTTTTGTTCACAGGATTCAGCCAAATAGATGTTTTTTATCTAAAGCCAGCAGTCAAGTATTTCAAGGAGGCAAGAAGCAAAAAGAATCAGAGGTTGTGTCTTGTGAAGTCTTTGCATTATGGTGCAGGATGGCTACGCTTGACAATATCCCAAACGGCATTCCTGGACCGAAACCTGAAGATGCTACGTCTTCTAAAACATCTGAGTGTTATCTTTCAACATCAAGTCTTAAGTGAGCTCAGAAATCAATTTGAGGGGGTAAAGATCAGACAGAAATGCATGACACCATGGTAATGAGTCCACTATGTAACTATGCTGGTGTAAGCTTCTACAGGAGGAATAAAAAACTGAAGATACAGCACTATGGAGGTAGGCAGACTGTGCATGACTGCTAACAAGAAAAGAATAGCACTCCTTCTGCAGCAGTAGTATGGGGGGGGTGTCTTTCAAAGTAAAAACATTTTAGGAAGATTGGCTTGCAAAATTCCATGTGCTCTAGCACTGCCAATTCTGCAAGCCACTTCCCAAGATGCTTTTCGCTCTGAGCCCCCCGCCCCTGAAAGCCAACACTGGAGAAATAGGCTGTTTGGAGCTAACAGCCTTCTTTTCTCAATGATAAGCGCAATGTCAGCCTTCATTCCAATGCAGTGCTACACAAGTGTGCTACACTATTGCTAAGGATCATTAAACTAACATAGTACACTAACATGGTTTTGTCATTATTCACCATTTTAAATTGGTTACTGAAAATGTTTCAACTTTCCAGTTTTCTATGGGAAAACCCTGGCAAATGTCCTTGGAACTCCTTCCCAGGTGAACTTGCTCCCCTATTTCTCTGCTACCCCCCCACACCTTCAGATCTCCACGCATCTCTTACATTGTAGGATTCTTAGAAAACTCTAAGCCAAGACAACCAATTTGCAAGGATTTTAAGGGAAACTCCCTCATCTGTGTACCAGTATCATACACATAATTTTTTGCTGTAAAACTGTGATGTCTATCCACAGTGATCAAGTTGCTTCTTTGTACATCATCATCATAATCAGCAGCAGCAGCAATTCAATTCTATTTCACCATTCTTCTGAAAGAGGCAGCTTTCAAAAACTAAATCAAATGCAGATAAAAGCACTAAGACACAAGTAAAACACATAAAAAAAGCTGTTCCTAAAAAACTATTAAACTGTCCACAAAAATAAAACTTTATAAGCAAATCCATTCAAAAGATAAACCAGCAGAACAGAACATCATTACGAACCCTTCCAGTCAATTCCTAAAAGCTTGTCAGAACAGAAAAGTTTTCACATGCCAAAGAGCAGCAAGGATGGAATCACCCTAGACTCCCAAGGGAGCGAATTCCAAAGCCTAGGACCAGCCACCAAGAAGGTCTTCTCTCCTGTTCCCACCAGACATGCTTGGAAAGGTAGTGGGACCAAAAGAATGACATTCCCCAAAGATCTCAGAGCTAGGCAGGCTCATGTAGGAAGACAGAGTTTTTTGGACAGCCTGGACTTAAGCCATGTAGGATTTTACAGACTGAACACCAGCACTTTGAATTGTGCCCAGAAACAGACTGATAGTCAGTAACCACCACAGTACATAGTCTGGCTGCAGTTCTTTGGGCCAACTGAATTTTTAGCACTTTTCAAAGGCAATCCCATGTATATCATGTTATAGCAATCCAAAAATGAATTTACTAAGGCATGTGTTACTGTAACCAGATCAAATATTTCCAGGAATGGGTTCAGATGGCATACTAGCCTTAGGTGTACAAAAGCACTCCTGGGACCAAGAAACCTGGGTCTCCAGGCTCAGGCCAGAATGCAGGAATGCACCCAAACTGCAAACCTTCAGAAGAAACCCATCCAATACAATCTGAACCCCTATACCTTGATCGGGATTAAGCTTATATTTCTTCAACCCCATCCAGTCCATTCCAGACACTGGTTCAGAATGAAAAAAGCACTGAAAGAAGATGTGTGTCAATATACTGGTGACATCTGACCCTAAAACTCCAGACAAGCTCTCCCAGAGGCTTCATGGCTCAGTGTCTTCTGTTAGGAACTGTTCACACAATATTTCTATTCAGAGGATACAGTGGGCTTAGACACACAGTCACAGGGTCAGTCAGTCAACCCGGTATTTTTACCTCAAGCCAAACACTGAAACTTATAAAGATTTAAAACTTTAAATCATACTTCTGAGTAGCAATGAGAGGAAAAATTCACAATTTTCTAGTATTCTCCTAAGGAAATACCCATTTAGGACCTCTAAGTGGCAAACCCCCTTTGAACAAATCTTGCCATGATAAATCTTTCCTTAGGGTTGCCATAAGTTCCTAACAACTTGAGGGCTCAGAACAACAAAGACTGTCAATACAGCAGAATTCATCTTGCTTTGAAAATCAGTACCTTCCTGAGATTTGTGCTGTATTTCACAGAGGAAAAAAATGTGCGTAGACCAGGCTTTCACCTGAATACTGTGCTTGGTAAAATTATCTAAAAAATGTTCACAAACTTGCTTGACTCAATGGAAAAAAGGCTATATTAGAAATACAAATTTAAAAAAGGCACAGCTTTTTAAAGAAGCTCATGAATGTAAGCATGAATTGCCATGTGGGGGAAAAAGACTTTCCCAAATCTGATAGGGAAATGTGACAGAATGTGTAAGTGGGGGAAGGAGAAACTCAACGGGGCAGACAAATCCGAATACCCTCACATCTGGCATTCATTCTAACTTGTGGACTACAACCAGGTCAGATAAGCCTTGCATAAGTAAGTAAAAACATTTTGCACCTTCTAGAGACTTCTTGAAAGTGTATTCCAAAATGCATACAGGGCTTAATTTTTTTCTTTCACCAGCCTCAATTTTTCTTATGATTTCCATTTTTGTGGCCAAACTTATAAATGTATGCTTTCTTAACATTCAGGGGTAGTCAGAAAGGCAAGCTTATCTGCTTTCCCTGTTTCTTTCTGTTTTCCTGTTCATGCACGCAGTAAAGGATTTGTAAGGCAACGGTTGCTAACTTCGCCTGTTGTAGGCAGGCATGTGTGGCTGTACAGCTAAAATAGAATCCTATTCTTTCCAACCACAAGTTTGATTACACTGTTTTTACTGCACACATTCTACTGTAATCCAAAACAAAGTGTATGTTTCTCTGGCTTTTCTTCAATATCCTTTCAATCCCAATGATGCTTAAAAAACTTTTTGCTAGGTAAAGGACAAGGAGGAAAAATAGGGGTTGGACAGCAATAAAAAAAACTTTGTTAAAAAAAAGGAGCTTCTTTGTCAGAGGCTTTGTTAATGAAAGTATACTTGTACATGATAGGGCCAGTGCCACTGGAGCAAAGAACGCCCAGCTGGTGCTGAAGACATGGATCACTCAGTCCCTTCCCTGCTATCCTGCTATATTTATGTGCTGGATGTGCAGCAGGAGACATGTCCAGCATAATAACAAAGAAAGGTGTCTTTGACATTGGTCAGCTGTTTTTCTAATCACTGGGGTTGAACAAAGTAACAAGTTGCCTTTCTTAATAACGAAGGTACAACAACTAGCATTTCAAAAGGAATATAGCAAATGGGAACTATATCACTTTACTGGCATAATGAGTGACATTTGGAAATTAGTTTTCAAGTTCACTTTTCAGTGCATTTTTAGAGGTATTTTTATTTATTTATTCATTCAGAATATTTATTGGTTACGTTTCATTCCAATTTTATTAATCTAGAGTTCTTTAAAAACACAAAAAAGTAATGAGACACAAGCCACTTTTAAAACAGTGGTAACAAAACCAGTTATCATTTTTAAAGCACTGTTAATACTTTAAGAGGAATAGTAATGAATTCATTTTTAAAATAGATTTCCTAGGCTAGGAAGGCTATAATAACCTCCTCATCTTCCATCTGTTTTTCTATTTTTAAAATCAGGCTAGCAGTTTGGGAAACTAATTTCTAAGGCTGTAGTAAGAGAGTCTAAAATTATATTAATCATGAGTCTGTACAGAGATTCAGAAGCAGAACATTTAATTCATTAGATAGCTCAGATTCTACTCCCGCACACTTTTTAAAGGGTCAGAAAAGTAATGTGTCTTACTCCTGTTACAGTTTTCTATTGCCAAGGCAGCTTCAGATGCCTTTGAAAACCTTATGAATGCTAAACCTTGATTTTGTACAAAGGCCTTGTCCTGTAAGATGAGGCAATAAACTATGGTTCCTTAAGCCTATGCAATTTAAGCAAAAAAGTCATATGAAATCACAGTTCAAAAGTAGAAATAGCATCTATTAATATAATATTCTTTGAATGGAGTATAAAAATATGAAGAGAGTATTGGCTGGCAGTGAAATCATTCAAGTACTTTAAAGGTGTCCCTAAGATATGGTGCACAACGAAAATTTCAGGATAATAACGGGCGATATTTGGCGACAGAAGTAAATATGAAACAGGACAAGATATTAATAGCTGGAGTATATGCACCTAATGGAGCTAAAGAATTCTTCCCCAAAATACACAATGAGATACAGAAATATGTACAAGAAACAGGAAACGCAAAAGTTATTGTTCTGGGGGACTTTAATGGAGTTATCAACCCAAAAGTGGACAGAACAGTACAGAAGTTAGTCCCCTGAAACAACGGTAAACTGCCTAAGAGTTTTTTTCCAAATGATGGACGATCTAGATCTTTATGATACATGGAGATAGAAAAATGGACAATTAGATGGATATACATTTTTTTTCAGACAGACATAAATCAATGTCTAGGATTGATATGATTTTGACATCTAAGGATTTGATGTTGAAGACAGTGGATATAGACATTCTTCCAAATTTATGTTCGGATCATAATCCATTGCAAATGAAACTTAAGATTATAGACAGAGAGGACATGGAGATTGAATGAAGAGATATTCAAGAGGGAGAAGTACATTAAACGAGCAAAAATAGAATTAAATAATTATTTTAACAAGAATATGACATCGGAATTACCAATGAAACTAATCTGGGATGCACGTAAAGCTGTGATGCAAGGAAACTATCAGATGGTCCACGGAAATCAGGAAAGAGAGGAAACAGACCAAAGATTCAATTCTGGAGAGGATGAAAGAACTAGAGAAACAGATGAGGGGAAAACCGACGGACAACAAGATAAGACAACAGATGAAGGTTTGTCAAACTGAATTAAATCAACTAAATTTGCAGGAAATAGAACAACAGATGCGAAGAGTGAGATATACTTTCTTTGAACAGGCAAATAAACCTTCTAAACTTTTAGCCAGTTTACTTCGGAAAAGAAGGGTTAGAAATATTATTACAGAGATTAGAGTCGGTGATGGGAAAACTACAAAACAGGAGGAGATAAAACAGACTTTTTATAAATATTATATGAAGTTAATGAGTTCAATCTCCTCAATGAAAAAACAAAAAGAAATGGAAGAATATTTTGAAAAAATGAACAAAATGAGATTCACCGAGGAGCAGAAATTGATTCTGAACAAACCCATATCGATGATGGAGATAGTTGAAGTTATTAGGAATTTGAAGAATGACAAATCTCCTGGACCAAACGGCTTTACTGCAAAATATTACAAAGTAATGGAACATGAAGTTTCGATACCTTTGCAGAATACAATGAATGAACTAAGAAAGGAGGGAATACCCAACACCTGGAAAGAAGCTAATGTGGCTCTAATACCAAAAGAAGGAAGAGACTTAACAGATGTCAAGAATTATAGACCAATTTCATTACTAAACACAGACTATAAAATCTTTGCTGCAATTCTGGCTGAAAGACTTAAAAAGGTTCTTCAAGAAAATATACACGAGGATCAGAATGGCTTTTTACCAAAGAGAATGACGCGAGACAATATTAGGACAGTACTAAACATAATTGAGTATTATGAGAAACATAATGAAAGAAAATTGGCAGTGATATTTGTGGATGCAGAAAAGGCCTTTGATATGATTAACTGGTCATTCTTGAAGATGGTCATTAAATGGGCTGAAGCCAGAGACAAATTTATCTCTCAGATTGAAGCAATATACAGACAACAACAGGCAAGACTGATTACTAATGGAGAGAGAACAAAACAGATTGAAATGCATAGGGGAACAAGACAAGGTTGTCCCCTATCTCCGCTTTTATTTATCATGACATTGTAAATACTTAATAATGCCATAAAGGAAGACAAAGCAATAAGAGGTCTTCAGATAAAGAAACATCAGTATAAACTCAAAGCATTTGCAGATGATTTGGTTTTGTTTCTGGATGATCCTCTTAGCAGTATTCAAAGGTTGATGGATATTGTTCAAGAATATGGAGAATTTTCTGGATTCAAGATAAACAAGGAAAAAGCAGTGCTTATAACAAAAAACATGAGGGAGAAAGAAGAGAAGGAACTTGAGCATTTAACAGGTTTTAATAAAGGTCAAAAAGCATCTGGGTGTCTGGATTACAAAAAGAAATAATGAACTATTTCAGAATAATTATGAAAAAAATGACTGCGGGAAAACCTGCCCCATTTATTATCACATGTATACCAGGAGATTTTAAATCAAGAAAGAGAAGATGAGACAGAAATCAGCAATGATATTATGGGCTCAAAATGTCGGACATCCAATTCAATTAGAGCAATGGGAACAGAGCTGGCAACGGACACAAAAATTTACTGCAGCTCAGAACCTAAAAGAGAACTATTATAAGCTTTTTCATAGAGGGTACATGACACCAGAAAAATTAAAGAAGATATATAATACGGGAACAGGTCAGTGTCAGAAGTGTCAGGAGAATGTTGGAACACTATTTCATATGTGGTGGTCATGTCCTAAAGCTAAAAAATATTGGAATGATATACACAATATGATATGTAAAATATTGAGGGTTCAAATTGATAAGAAACTTATTTAACTACATGAGAAACTTATGTAACTATATGAGAACAAAAAACCTGTCTTCTTGTGCCTCTGGTCATTATAGAAAGTGGTATCACTCAGATATATACAATAAAGGCAGTAATACCCAGCATATTCAAAAAAACCTGCAAGTCAGTTCTGTTTTGGCTTTGAGTTCTGGAATTCAAAAGCTGTAGACTGCCTTGCTTAACAAGAAAAAGACAGATTACAAATGATAATGTATACAATTAAAATATGATTTAAATATGCAATTATAATTATATAAGTTATCTCATGTCCCTCCCCTCTGAAGCCTCCCATCCTCAAATTCCACCATTACAGCAAGGCTTGATTTCAATATGAGGATTTCCCAAGCATTAATGCAACAAAATAAAACGAAAGACCCAAATTGCAGCTTCCATTAAGTTTATTCCAGTTCAGACCTCTTCATATTTTTCCATCCTGCTTCAACTTACAGCTGAAGAGAAAGCCTTCAATTGATATAAATTGAAAGCTTTTCCCAAGTCGAACAGCTGTGCAAAGAGACTATGTAAGAAGGTGAGGGCATAGGTCAGTTGGCAAGCCTTAAAGGGAAAAAGTAACACACTCCTGGCAGATGTGCCATAAGACAATCAGTTAAGATAAAGTCATATAGCTAGACAGTGGGGTTTACCTCGGAGAGAAAATACATAAAATTGTACAGTATTTTCTTTGTCCATGTTATAACAAATGTTGTTGTGGACATCTCAATACTGATAACCTGAAATGAATTTTGTCTTTATCCAAATATATGTGTTTCAGAATTGCATCAGGAAGTACAGGATAACTGCATTCAGAAGATGATCAGTATTTGCCACTGTATCTTAGTACAATGGCAGTCAAAGTGATGGCCCACGGCCTGCTGCCAGGCCATGAATCATGAGCTGCTGGTCCCCAGAAAATTTTAAAAAAAGAGAGAAACAGTTGAAGTTGATGGACATAAGTATGGCACTTGTCTCTGGTACACCGGGGGTATGTCAGTTCCCCATATCAGATAGCTTAAGAAGCACAGTCTTGACAGACAGACACTAAATTTGTCATAGGTGAATGAAAGCATTTCAACTTCAGACATTCAGTACTGGCCATTTTCCTTTCCTGATTTAGAGTTTGCTAGCGACTTCCACAACAGCAACTTGGCTACTTCTTTTTTACTGCTTTTTCAGTATCACACTGTTCACCCTTCCATGCTTTATTTTCTTTTGTTGAATCCCCTTAGCATGCTAACCAATTCCATCTGTCCGTTTTGGGGGCCATGAAGACTCAAGAAGTATTCATTCTTAATGCCAAAATAAGAGATCACTGCATCTGCATGTCAGTTACAGTTGTAATCCTGTTACCAGTGGTACCAAGCCTGCCAACTATGAAGGTATGTCCTTGCTTTTTCAACAGTGAGGAAAATGTACCCTGGTCTGCCTATGTCTTGAGACTGAATTGTGGCCCTCAACAGTTTTCAAAGCCCAAAGCCCCTTGGCAAAGGAATCTGAGGCCATTTCCGCACTAGACTGTTATAGCGCTATTACTCCACTTTCAACATCCTATGGAATCCTGGGGTTTGCAGTTTCGGGAGGGGCCTCTAAGTGCAGAAATGGCCTGAGACTGAAACCCACTTGCAGTCACTTCTCTTTGAGTAGAGCCAGCTATAGGGATATCGGCCGTCCATACAGCTGGAGGATAAGAAAATATCAGGGCGGCTGTATAGAAATAAATTACTTGACCCCTACTTTCCAGTCTAACTTCATAGGGGTATATCTAATTTGGAATTAAACAAAATGACACTGATAACACTACACCTTTCTTAGCCGGTGGGGAATAGGCTTAGTCCTGGCACTACTGGCTGCACGTGCCCCTTCCCCTGTGCCTTTCCCAAAAGTACCTGGCCTGAGAGGGAATTCTGACAGGGCACCAAGCTTCTGCCGGAACCCGCCTGTGCATGTGCTTGTGCTTCACTCAGGCCATTTCCGCACTACAGTGTTAAACTGCTGCTATTCCACTTTCAACGCCCTGTGGAATTCTGGGGTTTGTAGTTTGCAGAGGCCAAAGAGCTCTCTGGCTGAGAATTGGTAGTTCCCTTCCCTGAACTACAAACCCCAGAATTCCATAGGAGGTTGATAGTGGAATAGCAGCACTTTAACACTGTAGTGCGGAAACGGCCTCAGGCTTGCTGTCCTACAGAGGTCAGAGCGAAAGCTGAAGGAGGCTCCTGCGCCTTTAATAAAAGGGGAAACAGAAGAGGGGGGTTTCAAGGAGGGCTGCTTCTCACATCACCAGGCAACCCGCAACTCCTGGCAAAGCTCCCTCTTCCGCCCCGCCATTAAAGGCACCCAGGGGCCGCCCCCAGTCTCCAATCTGGCCAGCCCACCTCGGGGGCAGCGGCCACCTGAGCCCCCCCACCGCCTCTTCCTTGTCAGGCGGCAGGGCCGCGCATCGCCTCCACGGCGCCCCGACCCAGCGACGACCTGGATCTGGAGCCGAAGGAGGCGAAACGCCCCCGGACCTCTTCTGGAGTCACCTCCCTGCCAAACACCCCCCACAGGCAGGACCCGAAGCGCCCGGCCCAGCGTTCGCAGGGCCACGGCGCCCGCTTTCCACGCAGCCCCCGAGACTCCGCCTCAGCGGGCCAAGCGGCGGCTTCCACCTCGGCCGTGGACTGCACGGCCACAGCATCCCAACGAAGCCTCGGAGTACGGAGGCGCCGCTCTAGCCCACCCACAGCCTCCTCTCTATGACCGCGGCCTGTCCTATCTTTCTCCCTTTGCCTTGAAGCCGCCTACAGCGTTAGTATTCGCGGGCAGTATCCCATTCCAACACTAACCAGAACCGACCCCGCTTACCTCCCAAGGGAGCTGGTGCCTTCAGGGTACTTACAAGCTACCCCATTTCTAATGGAGGCGCACTCAAGAGGAGCCGGAAGTATCCTTAGCCGCCGGCGCTCGTATGAAAGGAAAACCGGAAGGCAACGTGTTCCCACAGCGACCCCTACTGACTAAGGTGGAACTTGACCCGACACCCTCAGATTGGAAAACGAACAAAGAACTGCTCCGGCTCTGAACAGAGATGGAGAGAGAATGCCCAATCGGGTGCGAAGCTGTGGCAACCGGGCGGGACGACCGCACAGTACGGAGCTCCCATTGGCTATGGGGCGAGCCAATCAATTTACGGGCTGACGGTAGCGTCCGATTTGGGTTTGCAGGAGAGCTGCAGAGGGCTATGGGACAGGATGGAAAGGGGAGGCTCTCCCCCTCGCCTGTTTTCAGTTTGAGAGAGGCCACTTCCTCCCTAGACTGTTGTAGGGCTATTGTTCCACTTTCAACATCCTGTGGAGTCCTGGGCTTTGCAGTTTAGGGAGGGGCCTCAAGGGCCTCTCCCCTAAGGGGCAAACCCCAGGATTCCAAGGGATGTTGGAAGTGGAGTAATAGCCCTACAACAGTCTAGGGAGGAAGTGGCCACAAACCTAAATTGCTTTGTTGTTAATTGCTGTCAAGCTGGCTTAGAATGATGGTGACCCTGTGACTCTGAGGCACCGAAGTGGGCCTGTTGTCAACAGCCCTGCTCGGGTCTTGCAAGCCGAGGCCCACGGCTTCCTTGGTGGAAAGGGCCTTGTTGTTATTTGCCTTCAGGTTGTTTCCAACTTATGGCGAACCTATCACGGATTTTTTTCTGGGGCTGAGAGTGTGTGACGTTCCCCAAGGTCACCCAGTGAGTTCCATGGCCAAGTGGGGAAACCAGCCTTGGGCACCAGGGTCAGAATCCGTTGCTCAAACCACCTGGTCCTCAACAAGTATTTCTTTGCTCAACTTGAGTCCTCTTCCTTTTCCCCAGGATTCAGGATCACCAATAAAAATACCAGTAACCCCTGCTGTTCAAGCTGCAGGAAAGGAGATTCCACCTGGACCTCAGGAAGAACTTCCTGACAGTCAGGGCTGTCCGGCAGTGGAATCTGTTGCCTCAGTGGAGTGGAGTGGAGTGGAGTCTCCTTCCTTGGAGGTTTTTAAGCAGAGGCTGGATGGGCATCTGTCAGGAGTGCTTTGAGGGCGTTCCTGCATGGCAGGGGGTTGGACTGGATGGCCCCTGGGGTCTCTTCCAACTCTACATTTCTATGATTCTCTGATTCTTGAGCAACAGGTTCAAACCAAACCTGAATTAACTGTGATACTTCAACCTCTTGCTACTGTTCCACACAAAAAAAGTTGCATATGACACTTTTTAAAACAAATGGTATCCTTTAGGGATAACACAGTGGTTATCCTTAAAGCTTAATTCAGTTAAGAGTACTTCCTTATACTTGCTTTAAACCGTCAGGTCCCAGCTCCCAACAGTACCTGTTTATATTGCTTCCTGTACAGCTCGCCTCATAGTGGTGTTTCATTTCAACCCAGAGCACTACTTCCATGTGAAAGAAAATAGGGTCTGGTTTTTCAATGGACACCACAAAATGCACCTTCAAACCATGCCCATGATTTTTATGGTGTAGCTATGACATTCTTTGATGGGAAAGAGGGGACGGTCTTCTCAGTGTTTGCTCCCAGAATCTGGAACTTGCTCCTTAGGGAGGCCAGAATAGCCCCATCCTTGCTCTCCTCTCCTTAGCCAAGTTGGAATATTTTTATGTTGCCAGGTTTTTGCAAACTGACTAGGCCTGAGCTTTTAACGCTTCTCTAAATACAATGCTGGCTTTCTTCCACTGAATGATGTCAGAGAGTGAAGCACTGCCAGTGATTTGTAGTATCCTGTTCATTTTACTGCATGTTATTCAGTTCAAGTTCATAGAGTATCTTTGTCCTTTGTCCCTGCTTTGGTTCTTTGATGTCTCCAAGTCTTTTAGTGGGGTTTGTATGTGGTCTTTAACAACCTGATTTCTTGGGGTTCAATGTTCTGTATTACAGTAAGTTATTTATTTTGCCTTATTAATGTATTCAAAAATATTAATAAAACCACAGCAAATAAATTACACTAGAATTTTTAACAAACATTTTCATGTTTCTGTTCACACAAGAATTACTTCAATGTAATTATGTAAATGCTTTATTCTCCCACTGCTTTAATTTAGTATATAAGCTATATACAAGTCAAAATAGTCAACTGGTGATTATTCAGTATCAGTTATAGAAATATTCATTGCATTCACACTTCCAATTATTTAATAATGCATACTTAAAAGCTGCATTAATCTGTTAATGAGATACATCAGTTGCCAAGTTAACCTGGAACATAGTCCAACACTAAATTCAGTCCAAGCAGATAAGAATTTTTTTAAAAAAATCTCACAGTTCTTGTGATCTTTCTTGTAATTAAAAAAGAAGAAGAAGAAAGGGAAAATAGCTGAGGGATTTAGTACAGCAATCCACAAAAGAAACTATTCCATGGAATAGCTTAATCAAATTTCAAAGGGAAAAAAATTAAACATTAGTTTGCTTGCTGTGGATTTGTTCACAGGACAATTCTAAGGGCATCTTTAGTTGATACGTTTTGCTACAGTTCACACTGCCACATCTGGCCATTCTTGAGAGGCTGATAGCATTACCCCTAGATGCACTTGACAAAAGAACTCTTGATTGTCCCTCCGGGAGCTGGGTCACAGTGCTGCTATTTCCAGGCCAGCTGGCAAGTTTTCTTGCTTGAAGAGAATAAAACTGTGGCCTCTTCCCAGCAATATCCACCTTATTACACACTCTTCTTGCTGCTGTCAAACCTCTAAATATAGAAGAACTTTATGGAACAACCTCTCTGCAGATGCTTTTGTCAACTGCTCCTTCTTTACTGCAACTTGAACATCTCTGAAACCATTAAACTACAGAAGATGACCTGAGAGCAGTGTAATCCCAGGAGCTAGACACTTCACACATTTGGCCAGAACGTCCTTTTGCGTTTACTGGAGTCCTCTGTGGGAAGATCTGCCAGTTTCACCGTCAACTTCACACCATTCACAGTCTTGCCATGTAACACTGCTATGGCATCACTAGCACTTCCTCTCTCTGCAAATGTAGCATAAGCCACATTTTCTCCAGGGATAAGGTAAGCATTTATAAAATTTCCAAACCGACTGAAATGGAACAACAAAACAGAAGCAACATACATTTAGATATGGAACGGGATGGTGTATTATTTTTATTTCATTGTTCCCCCTGCAAAACAGCCTCACATCCTTGTTCATATGGTCTGTGGATCCTCAGTATATGCGCTATGCATTTGATGAAAGGAAATCTGCTCACAGAACTTATGCTGCAATAAATCAATCCTCTGAGATGTCACCAGACTCTGTGTTGCTAATACAACATTCTTGGAAAATTGCTCTTAGGGTGTATTCGCAGTAAGCCAAGAAATGCCTCACTTTGAATTACAGCTGCAAAGAATACCCGAGATCCATATAATGAGTCCTAAGTTTCCAAGCACTGTGTCAAGAGGATGTCCTGAAGTCTCTTACTAGTACTGTCGTAAGAATGTTTAAACCCATTAACTAATGGCAGCAAATGTCTAGAATCTGTTTCTCTCCTCCCAGATACATGCATTATTACAATACTAGACCTTAAATAATTATGTGATACTCAGATTCAATCACAAAATCCTTAGCTAACAATTTTTTTAAAAACTCAGCAGGCCTTACCTTAATACATCATTTAAGATGTCTTGAGGTAAAGGACAAGGACTGAACATGATGAAAAGCCTTTCCCGCACAGAACAATCAGAGGGAGCTTTCATTTTGCTTGAAGGAAGGTCAGCATCCGTTTGGAGATAAGGCGAAGATCTCTGAGACTCCTGGAGAAAAAACAGAAATCACTGTCAATAGTTTCATTTTAAATTCTGTTTGTTCTACATCAACAAAACAGCAGTCTCATACACTAGCATTGTGGTGGGAGCTGTAGCTGTCGTGGGAAAGGGGGAACAGGGCAATCTGCCCCTACCGACCTTGTGGCAAAAGCCTGAATCTGGAATCAACCCAGTAAAGTTTAGAATGAAAAAAACATGCTTACAAAGGTTGTACCATGCAAGCTCAAGACTCAGCCATTTTTGCAAGCAGTCCAAGGAAGACAGTGCTGACACTAACCTAAGGCAAAACCACAACTGTCTACAGGTAAATAAAGGCCACCCGTAATCTTTAAGTTATTCAAGCTATTCTGACAGCAAGGTAGGTTGAGGTAAAAGAAAAATGGGCAAGCCCAGTAAGAATCAAGGGCCAACAGGGCTTCCCCATCCAAAATACTCCAAACATGAAAAAAAGACTAGATTTTTCTTACTGGAAAGGAATTCAATTGAAACAGTCCATAAAATTACAAAGGACAACACTTTTTAAAAAACCCTGTGATTAAGGCATAAATATCAAAAGTGAGAGATTATGTATTTTCCAGAATTTACAACTGTTTGCAAAGGACATGTCAAAGCTACTTACAGAGGACTCCAGAAGTTGAAATGATGAACAATTATTACGTACCATGGAAGACACCTGCTTTGCAGTCGGTCTGAGAAGGCTGAAAATAGATTGGGATCTTTTTATAGCAAAAGTAGCATTCTATAGCCTAACATAATTACCCTATATTGAATTTAGAGAGAGAGAGAAGCTCAATACTCATGGGGAACATTCAAAGATAATTATAGGCCAAGTACAGTCATCACCATAATCAGTGTCAACACAAGTTTCATCAGAGTCAACAGGATTGTCAAGGACTTAAGTCTCCCATCCAGAAATCAATGCAAGTTTAAAAATACGTAACTTTGGCTACACTGTCCTCTATGGTTATAGTCCTTAATAAACCATGTACTTACTTGATTTGATCTGTTCCTCCTTCACTGAATGTGACAGACAGACAGCTCCCAAAAGGGTATTCAAAACAATGTAGTTTATGTTTGGCATAGATAGCTGATGCAGTATTATTGTACTGAACGAAGGCATATGCTGAGAATAAACACAAAATAAACCAGAAGTGACTCAACTTCTTGTTCACTTCTTGGTCTTAAAAAAATACCTCTTCTGAGCATGAAACAGCTTTGGGCTGGAGGAACATGGCAAAACTACCCCCATTCTTCCTAGAAGTTGCAGGGGGCATTTTGAGCATTTTTTTAAGTGTTAAAATAACCAATAGAGAGCTTGGCATGATGGTATATGGCCCTCCAAGTTCTGTTGAGAGGCTCATGCAGCCCTTGGACTTCTGGCAGCTGCACATACTTGGACTACATCCAATTGTTAGTCAAAACTAGAACAGATGAACAGAGTCAACTGAATGTACGTAAGTGCTAACTTACCATGTTCTCACCAATTCAGCGGATATAACCTAGCTGTAACTAACTATTGGGTTTAAGGCTTTTGTTACCATCACTGCATACATTAAAAGTAAAATGTGAGTAAAGAGAGGAAATGGGGTAGAATGGGGTGGGGAAAAACATGCATGGTTTTATTTAAACTCTCACCCTCTATTAAAAGATTCCTGCACTTTATTCACAAAATATTTCAGTTTCATCACAAACAGAAGCTAAAAACAAAGCAAAAACTTTAGCTTCTAAAATTTAAAGCTCGCTGCCATATAAACCTACCACAAAAAGCAACACAGATGAATCAAATTTATCTAAAATTAGAACTAGCAAAATTCCCTTAGATTATGTTACTCTCCTGTGAATATATACAGAGATAGTTAAAAATATCAGAAAACTGTACTCTACTGTGGTTCCAACTGAAGTTACCAGCATTTCTATAAAAATTAATTTGCTCTCTGCAGATTAGTTACAATTTCATATCAAGCCTATTTAAAACATAGGAACTAAGAAGTAAGGCAAAGCACATGCAGATACTACAATGAGGCTCACCAGCTTCTGCTGTGGAGTATATACATTCTTGCACAACCATCTCATCAGTGTATAAAACTAGGGCTCAAATATCACATGTAAAATATACAGGATGCATATGTATCCACCATGGGATATCAATATCACTGAAGTTTCTGCTGCATGTGCACACTAAAACTGGCATTATTTAATTACTATTTCAATTTTTTTAAAAAAGCACTACCATAATAATCCAGTTGCTATTTCAAAAGGAAAATACAGAAAGCAAGGAACGCATAAGCAAAGAAGTAATGCTTCCAAGTGAAGCCTTGCAAACTCACAATGACATGTTTTGAGCTCCACTCTTTTCCTCTGAAAACAAATTGAGCAAAGTAAAATACCTGGCACATCCACACAGGCAGTTGCAATAAAGTTTATGAAAGTGATATAATACTGTTATCACCTCAAAGTCAACTGTTCCACACATATGCTTGGGGGCAAAATCTTGTGCACATAACATCTCTATTGATTAAGTCAATTCTTTTACACTGCTAAGGTAATTATTCCAAGTTTCTCTAAGAAAAAAATTGTAGACACAGAATTTTACTTTTCAGTTTACTACAGTACCATGATCACTGTGAAGACCCCGATATATTTCACACGATTCCAATCCTGGGATGATATTAAAGAGGTTGTATAGCTGCTGTTGCGTAAATGGGAATTCTGATATCACCAATAAGCGCCTGGAAACAGATTTTGAGTCTCTGGTTTCACTCCTTTCCACACTTGCAAGGTCTGGTGGTTCTACTAAATGAGGAATAATATAGTGACATTATTTACCAGAAATGAATGAGTGGATTGTACAGATTTCATTCAAAACAAAAACAGACAATTTGTTTTCAGATTTATGATCAGCTCAAGTGGTTGCATGGTCTCTGCTTTATTATGAGACATACTGTAAAGAATTAACTGCTGCTGAGGTCACAATTCACAAAGTAGTCTTTGAACTCAGGTTATATTACCCACCTGAATCAAGCAACTTGCTCCCCCTTACTTTATGGCAGCTTGTTTCCAGTCTTGTACTACCCACATTCAATCTGTATTCAGAGGATTTTGTGGACTTATCTGAAGCCAAGGGAAATGAAACTCAAAATTAGAAATTCATGTGATACTTCATATATTCCTTGGTCTTACTGTCAATTGCCCTAAAACTTCCTTTCATTGATGAAAGGAGGTTCCACAAATTTCAATGAAAATGATTTAACTTTCAATAAATGCTATATAATCACAGCCTACATGTACATTTCTACCAGCTTACTTGAAGTAAATATGCTTCTGTCTTCTACTTTGCAGGATTTTGTTTCCTGTTCTGTACTACTCACATAGGAGTACAGTGGCCTCTCAACTTTTGCAAGGGTTCAGGGTGCAGAACCCTCACAAAGGTAAGAAAAACACACATAACTCCCCCTCACCCGAGTGAGTGCTTCCCCTCCCATTGCCTTGCTTTTTGCTTGGGAGGGTAGGCCTTCCTTCTCTGCACCCAGGCAAAAGGCAAGCAAATGAGAGGGGGTAGCCCCGAGGATGGAGAAGGCATGGGCACACCTGCCCTCACCGTCATTCTCTTATCAGTTGCCCAGGTACTCCACCTTCTTTCTGCATACCCAAGTGAAAGGCAAGCAAATGGAGGGGGAGACACCTCACCACTGTATTCTCCAGCCTGTTGCCCAGGTGCCCTGCCTTCCTTCTGCACACCCCAGCAAAAGGCAAGAGAATGGAGGGGGAAAGGCACGCATGCACAAACCTTTCTTTCTCCCATTTGCTCGCCTTTTGCTGGGATGCAGAGAAGGAAGGCAGCATGCCTGGGCAAAAAGGCCAGGAAATAGAAGAGGGGGGATTGGGAGAGAGGCAAGTGAGCACCTCACAAATAATCAAATTTATGAAGATCAAATCCACAAATACAGAGGGAAGGCTGTAATGCACACTTGACTCAGTTGGCCTGGTGACATACTCAAGACAAAAGGATTCTATAACCCATGCTACCCTCATAGTATTCATGCTGACAGTATCCAGGTGACTTGTTTACAAGTTCAGGCAAAGCAGTGCTGTAATCTAAAGGGAGACAACTGCACCAAACCCTTTACCATATTTAAATTCAGTTTTGTGGATTGCTATCCATCTCATATATCAGTGTCTTAGAAACTCTTAAAATGTGGCAAGAAAGTCCCAAAATATCATTTATAACATCCATCTAAAATTTATTACAATACCTAAAATAATGAGATTGGTCCCTTGTATTTCACAAGCCTTTGTTCTCTGTTTTACACTACTCACATAGAATTTGCATACACTGGGATTCAGGTGGTTTGACTGCAAACTCAGTCAAATGGGTCACGGAACCTGAAGCCATATGTAGTCTAACATTACAAATTTATTATCTGCTTCTCACTTGCATTCAGTCTTGTGGACTAATGTGCCTCTCATCTTTGAATCTTCTTTTAGCATCTACAAGCAAGGAAAGTAAGTCTCACGGATGTCAATCAAAATTACCAATGTACAAGGATTATAACCTAAGTTTTGCCTTAAAATAGTACTACATACCTAAGGAAAAAAAGATGCTTTCTTGTACTTCACTTCTCTCTTTTTCTTGTTTATGAGTTTCAGTGGTCATAGTGTCAGCATGAGCCCAAATGGCTTTGAAACCTGAAGCGAATAATTCAAGATGTTAAGATATGTTTCATACCTCTGACTTGTTCTCTTTTTTGTAGACTAAGATACACCACAGATTTTTCTTTACAATTTCTTAAAATGTGTTGCTTGAATGACTTTTATTTGATGAAAATGGCAAAACTCACAATACTGAAAATTCACCAGAGCAGATGGTGAATTTAGACAGCTGAATAGTTGCTAACTTTCTATCACTTAACAACCAATTACAGGACCATTTATCTTAGGCTCTCAAAACTAAATCTGGACTAGATGCACAATTTAAAAATCACATTTTATACCAGTGCTCCTCTAACCACAGTGCTTCTATAACCCTTGAACAAGAGATCTACTTGTAACAGTCTAGGCAGAAATGAAAGTCTAGGATAGGAAATTCTCACTTGACTGCCCTTGTCAGGAACTAAATATTAGTTGATTAAGTAATTGGTGATCAACTTTTAAAACTTTATGATGTTGCAGGACTAAGTGATTAAAAACAAGTTTTTAGTATACTTATTTAGGTTCTGATTCATTAGTGTAGTAGCACAAACATGTAGCCACCATAGCCAACCATGAAATCAAGGCAGGTGAAAGCATGGAATTTCACCTACATGAGTCACAGGGCTGAACCTGACTTCCTTGCTAACCAAACATGCGAAAATTGCCTCTCACATCGCTGCCAATATAGAAATTAGGTGAGATGGGAGGAGGAGAAATAACTCTATCCCACCTTCAGATACAGGAGACAAACCTCTGTTCAGAATACTAACACAGTGACAAGACAGCGCTCCATGTTTCTTCAAACAGCCAGTAATATTTTTTATTAGTAAAATGTTTATTCCTAAGAGCAGCAAAGGGCTCTGCTATCGTCCATTAGGTTCCTTCTGAGTGCAAAGCACATGATTTTTTAAATACTGCTTTGTTACTTGATGAAAGAGCTAATTTCCAAGGCTGGTGTAATAGGGCTTAAAATTAATCTGATATTGTATGTATATGAACTTTAATCTATGCAAAATTCCACTTAATTAAGAATGTCAGAAGAGACAGTTGTAGGTAGATCATTTTTAAAGAGAAATAGTAATGTGTCTCACTTTTATCACATTCTTCTATTGCCAATAGACTGCTTGGGATATCTTTAAAAACCTTATGTATGCAGCCTCTTGATTTTCTTTCTGTGGGATGATGCATACATTAATAGCTCCACAGGCCTTTACTGTTTCACACAACATATCATATTACAAAAGTTAAAAGGCAGCTGCAAAAAGTGAAGTTTTATTAACATTATTTGGATGGGGCATGAACATGCTACTGAGATGCCAACTGCTGAAGGTCTCACTAGTACCTTAGAAGTATCCCTTAGACGTTTCACTGTAAAGAAGTTTGGAGTTTCTGGTGCTTCCAGTAGTTTGTGTGATAAACACCTAAACTGAAAACAACAGTGATAAAATAAGCCAAAAAGGATGCCAACTGAATTAAACTGTATGCAAAGTTCAGTTATCTGAAGACACTGAGATCACAGTGATATGCTTCTGGCACAGTTTAAGCATACATCAGGATAGTTACACTAGACCTTACAGCTAAGTTAATCCATTGTACAACTTCCATTCAGCTCTCTACTCAACAAGTCAAACATGAGAGAGAGAGATGTGTGTGTGTGCTTATACAATGACCAGTTGCAATAAGGACTGTACTCACACAACCTCTGAAAAAGCACAACTGCTTGTGTACCTATTATTACACTAACATACTACTGCAGCACAATTCTGTTCTCAAATTTACAGTTCTATGCAAATGTTCCTGAGAGAAATCCTCATTAAACTCGTAAGATCTGTATGTGAGTAGGCAAACAAGGACATTGGATTGTACTGTAAAATAGTGAGAACTAAGCACCTTTCAAAATAGTTAAACTTACTACCGAGTAAGCTTTACTAGAATTATACTCTAAAAGGTACTCCCTACCATCCAATAGTAAATTTCAAATATGGCTACCAAGGGGATGACAGAAAATGAGATGTTTGTTTAGAATTTAAATTTCAATGGTGTACTTTTAATTATTCTGTTTCCTAAATATAAATTCAGTATGTTCAATCAGATTAAAATCAATTTTGGGCATCAGAAGAAAGCCTAACTACAGCTTGATTACTAAGACATAATACTAAATCATGATGAATGCTGCTTAAGGAAGAGAGGAAGTAGATTTTGAGAGTGTGTAGGATGCTCCAAATCATCTTCAATACAAACAAGAAAGGAACCCTGAAGCAACCCACATTTGTTCTCAGCAATCTCCCCTGTTCATCCCTATCATGCTTAAACAGACCCTGAATTTGAAAATCTCTGATAATAAAAACTTTAGATTAGATTTTAAAGGCTTTGATTATTTGTTTGATTTATTTATATCTTTCCTTTCTTCCAAAGCAGATGGAAACAAGTTGTTCACAGCAACTCTGTTAAGTGAATAATTACTATAGAGGCAAAACACTATGAGCTATAGCCAGCAATTACAAACAATCAAAGCAAAACAAAGACATGAACAGATGCATTTTACAGCAAAAACCAGAACTAAACATTTTTTATGCAACTTATAAGTCTAAATGTGAACAAAGTCATGAAGAGGAGAATTGGTATTTCATTTATTTAAATATCTGTTAGTATGCTCAGGCTGCTAACAGCACATTGCACACAACAATCAAAACAAATGTGATCCTGACATAAGCTAAATTCCAGTAACAAATCATTTAAAAGCTGTTAAAACACATCAGACAGCTAAATTTGACTCCTTCCTGATATTTCAACTAGGAACTTTTAAATCAAGCTACTATTTCTGTAAACATTGAGATTATATTCATAAGAGTATTTAATCCCTACCAAAATAAAACAAAACAAAACAAATTGCATTCATCACTGAATGCACAGACAGAATGTGTAAACTTGGCCAAAATGACATACCTATTATTATGTAACATCATGTGGAATTTTAAAATAGCATTATCTCCAACAGCTGTAAGTGAATGGCAGCATGCAAACAGTGGCAAACATATTAAGATCTCATATGAGCTACCTCCTAATTCTTCACTCCATCCCATAATGCACACTGCTTTAAGTATTTTTGCCATACAAGCCGGTCAGAATAACCTAACGTTGGGCTGTAATTTTAATGTAAACTTGAAATATCACACGAAATCATGTTTTGCACTAAATATAGCTTATGATCCAGCCCAGGTGCACAGACAAGCTATGATTTCAAACTGCTTGTCTGTTAACATCTACCTTTTCGGGGTTCTTCTTCCAGTAGTGTCGTAGCTTCTGAAAGCACTGTATTTTAGCTTAGTTTGTTGACTGGTACAAAAGCATACCAAGGTTTATACAGCTATTCTTTAAAAACAACAACAACCATAGCTTATATTTCTAGTTTATGAACTGTACACTGTGATTTGCTCACTTACACACTAGAATTACTGACTGGAACAATGGCAGCCTTGAGGTTTCTTTCTGTAATACTTTCTCAGCATTACAGTATTTGTCCTTTTGTATTTTATTATCTTTTTTCAGGATCCCCTCACCTTGCTGACAAATTCCACTTGTGGCAGCCCCACAAACTAACAATAATTTTGAACCCTCTTAGAGCATCGATTGCTAATGCAGAAGGTTAAAAGAGTGGTAAGCAATTTTGCATCTCTATGCTGACTTTTAAGTTTATCCTGCCACTAAATCCGAATTTACAAAGACATGTCTGTTGTAATTCAGTCGTGTGGATAAGGAGTCTGTGCATACTCAGATACATTCCCATAAGGCCAGATGCTGAATCCTAGCTCCATGCAGACTCTTCCATTGATGAGGGACAAGAGGCAACCAGAGGGACTGCTTAATGGGAGCTACCAAGGAACCTGCATAAACTTCAGCATTCCAGACTGCCTTTGCCCTAACCAGAGACGAGCGCATTTGTACGGAATCAAACACAGACACTGTATTAAGCTACATATATTTAACAGAGAACTAGGCTTAGCTTAAGGACACTATTTTCTATTATCAGTGGTGCTCCACCCTTGCCTTTAAAAGGGAAATCCTGATTGGCACAGAGATTTAATTAATTCATTTTTATTAACAGTCAAGTAAGAATCATTCTCAGGATAATAATAAAAAAAAATCAAACGCACATACTGATAAATCAGATAAAAATCTTCAGCAGACATTTCTTTCCTGACACAGATACAAAACGGTGGCTGGATGTCTGTAACAACAAGGCTATGCACACTTGCCTGCAAGTAGGGATCACTGAACACAGTGGGGTTTACTTATGGATAAACATGTCAGGGGCTGCAGGGCGCGCTTGTGCGCCAGTGAAATGAGAATCGGGCAGCTAAAAGGCGCAAGACGAGGTGCCGTCCGTGCCCCAGCTGAGCGGGCCCTGGCGACACAGGTGTTTCACATTCATGAGCCCGGTGGCCCCTGTGAGAAAAGCACAGCCATTTCCGCACTAGACTGCTACTGCGCTCTTATTCCACTTGGAATATCCTATGGAGTCCTAGGTCTCTCCCTAAACTGCAAACCCCAGGACGCCATAGGATATTCCAAGTGGGATAATACCGCTATATCGGTCTAGTGAGGAGACGGCCGATCCGCCGCGCCATTCCTCGGCGGCCCGGGAGGCCTGCGAGGCTACCGCGTACTTACTGTGCGCGGCAGGCCTCGCCTCCCCCGCGGAGGACAACCGGCGCAGGAAGGCGGAAAGGCGGCCGTAGCGGGGAGGGGCCCTTGGCCAACCGGGCCGGCGGGAAACCGGCCCCGGCACTCTCCCCCTTTCGCTTCCAATGGGGGCCGCCGGCGAGGCCACCGCTCGACACGACGCGGCAGAACCCGAGAGTAAGAGACCGAAAACGACCACTACGGCCCCGCCTTCTCTTTGAATCCGCAGCCACCCCCCCCCGTACTCGCTCCGGGGAGGAAGCGGAAGGGCCCGTGTTCGTCCCACAGGGCCTGGGCCGCCGCCCCCGTTCTTGCCACGAGGGCCCACAGCGCCCCCTGGGCAGGAGGTCGACAAGAGCAGCACAGGCCCCCTCCCCCGAGGAGGAGATCGCGCGCTTTCCACATTTTCCACCCCTGAGAGGGGCGCTGTGAGGGGGCCCCTCGTTTCTGGCATGCAGGAAGCTCTCTGTTTTGTTTTTTTAATGGAGTTTAGCAGCCGCAAAATTCCTTTTCACTGGTTTTGCTGAACTTTCTATAACGTGAAAGGGTTGTAGTGGTTTCGTGCGGGACTCCAATGGCTGAATCTCGGCTCAGCCACTGGAGACTCATGGGCCATTTCCGCACGAGGCTGTTAGAGCGCGATGATTCCATTTTCAGCCTCCTCTGGAATCCTGGGGTTTGCAGTTTCGGGAGGGGCCGGCGGGCCCCTCCCGAAACTGCAAACCCCAGGATTCCAGAGGAGGCTGAAAGTGGAATCATCGCGCTCTAACAGCCTCGTGCGGAAATGGCCATGGTCTCCATCCAACACCCTGTCGGCCTCAGAGGAAGAGAGTGGCAAACCCCTCTGAATAAATCTGGCCAGGGCAGTCCCACGACGGGTTCACCTTAGGCTGGAAACGACTTGAACGCAATAAAACAAGCAGTACAATATATTAGCACCATTTATCCACCACGGCTCCCTTGTCCAACCTGCCTGACAGCAGCCAGCCAGGTCTCCAGGGTTTTGTGGATAACCAAGCCTTAGCTAGATGTGGCAAGGACTGAACCTGGGGTGCGGTACCAACGAACTAAAGCCCACGCTTCACCTCATGGCTTATTATTTGTGGTGTGCCTTCAAGTCATTTCCAACTTTTGGCAACCCTAAAGCAAACCTATCACGGGGTTTTCTGGGGCTGAGAGTGTGTGACGTGCCCACGGTCACCCAGTTGATTTCCATGGCCGAAGCCTCAAAGTCCACTGCTCAGACCACTACACCAGGCTGGCCCGTGTGGCTTAGAGAGCCCTGAGCAGCAGCAGCAGCAGCAGAATGCCCCAGCACGCTTGCTTGCAACTGGGCAACTCTTCTGCCACACAATTCCCTTCTCTAGTTTGGGGTGGCACTAGTCACTAGATGCCCACTGGATTGAAGTGGTTTGTGAAATGGCAGGTTTACAAGCTGAGGCTGGGTGAGAAAAGACCAGGCCAGTCCATAATTATTTAACAGGTATAAAAACTAGTGTACATGGTAAGCATTCCCAAGGCAGTGTACAAAATTTAAAGCATTTAAGAAGGCAGCATCAAAATTAACAAAACGACACAGTGGAATTCAAACTCATAATTAGTATCATCCAAGATAAACACAATCCTTTACAGCCTATGTGAACAAACAAAGCTTGAAACTGAGTTTTTTAAAAAAGCAATACACTATTTTCTAATCACTGTTTTCTCAATAGTAAATGTCACTCATTACTCATCAGTAATTAAAAATTTACAGATTACTCTATTTTTTTTTTAAACCAAAAAATAATATAGCTTCAAAGGGACCAGCCACTCCCCACCCCAATAACATTTCTGAAATAGCCTGAGATCCTGTTAGGGCACAATGCTAGTATCAAAATGGTTCTGCAAGCAGTTCCACTTTGTTGAACAATGAATACATACAGTTGTGTGTACAGATACACCACACACACACTTTTAACTTGGGGGGTTAATTGACCATCACACAAGAAGGGACCTAACTGACATGAAAACTCCTAGTACCCAATATTGGTTCATTATTCAACTTACATTCTGCTCTTACACAAGAGTCAACGATGCAGGGCTATATATATATGACCAAGATCCTATAAACTTCTAAGTGCCAGCAACATCACACTAGTTCCTACAGGTGCACAGTCAACTGTGTGAGTGCCAAGGCACTGTGTTTACCCACTGCACAACAGCTGAAGAGAGCTCCACCCACCAAGTAAAAACTGGCAGGGCTGTGTATGCATTTGTGGAATAAGTGGCTGCAAAAGATACCACACTCATATAGCCTCTGAGAAAGTGTAATTGCTTTGACAACTATTTTTATGTTGGCAAAGAGCCAATAAATTTCTTAAAATTATTTATTTGTTAACTCCCATATCTACAGATCACAAACCCATTTAATTCCCTGTAGCCAAATTATTTTGGCTACAAAACTGGCATTGACAATCTAGAGTGCTGCTTCTGTGCAGAAGAAAAAATGGATTTTCATGGATCCTCATTATTTTTTAACAGAGTTCCCAAGTGTAACATCAAATCATAAAAGCAATTTTATATTGTTGGTCTGAAGCTGGACATGAAAGAGAGCTGATCCATTTCATAATCTAGTAAGAATATGAAGGCTTTTGTGCTCAAGCAGGAAACTAGGCAGTACTCAACTAGTAAAGATCTTTATTTATTTGAAAAGTATGTACAATAAGAGTGGTACAGAAGGAGGGCACCAGTAACCATATTCACTACTGATGTCCAACAGGTGCATTTGTCACTGGTATAAGCACACTTCACATAGTAATACAATGAATGATACCAAGTGAAGGAGAGAAGAGAGAACATTTCTCCTGCAACAAAAAGGATGAGTTGCTTACCTGCAACTGGTTCTTGACGTTCCATACATGGGCTTTCTGCTTACACAGGAACATACAGAACTGTCAAGGTGAAGCAATTAAATATTTTGGCTTCAAGGTTCTCCTTTAGTCATCAAGGGGTTCAGCTGGCAACTCCATGCTCACAGCAGTGCATGAGGTAAGGAGAGCTCCCAAAATAAAGAAGGTAGGTGGGGCAGGACTCACTCCCACCCCTCACCACCACCATCTTATTACAGTATTTAAAAACCACCTTTCAATCTTTACAAACAGCAGGGTGGTATACAAGAAGAGTTAATACAATGGAATAGAATTCAAACAACAACTCCAGAAAAGATCATCAAACAAGAAAAGTGGTAACTCTGAAGCAGCCAACTAAAATGTCTTCGCAAACAGAAATATTTCAAGCTGAGTGCTAGCGCCAGTTCCATCTCTGTAGGAGGATAGTCCATGGTAGGGTGCCACAACTGAGAAGGTGCTCTTCCTTACTGATGGGTAACATAGCCAAGTTTCGTGGAGAAAAGCTGGCCCTCATAATCTTAAGTCTCTGGTAAACTGCTAGGAGAGCTTTTCCTGTAGATATTTGATGCTAGCAATCCTTGTTAAAAGTTCTGGCTATTGCTTCCGCATTTCTGAAGCTTCCAAGTTATCTTCATGGGTGGTCCCACATATAACACATTGCAGTAATTCAACTGGGACATTAGCAGAACATAAACCAATGTAGCCAGGTTATCTCTGCCCACAAACTGCTGTAACTGGTCAAATCAGATACAGTGATGAAAGCCACTCTCAACCATCAAGGCAAACAAACCTCACATAAACATTTTGATTCAAGAACTGTACCCAGCACTGCAAATATCTTTTAGGTGAAGTGCAATCCCATCTACGACAGACTGCACACCCAACTGCACACCCAAGAGCCACTTTTGCTGCCACTACTCATCCACCAGGCCCTTGGCTTACTTGTTACCAATCTGCTCACCACACTCGGCCTGAGAGGGAAGGAGCCTGTTTGGGCTGGCTCCACCACAGCATCTTTTACATGGCTCTCCTTTGGGTTAGAGAAGCTCTTTATCTCTTGGATTGCAGCTACATTATACATGGTAGCTACTTTTATATAAAAGAAAAAATGTTAGCTCATGAGCAAGCCCTGTGGGTGTTTCTTCAGTAATGGTGATTGTAGCTGTCTTCACAGGCCTTAAACCTTTTTAGGAGACAGAAAAGAGGAGATGGATGAGGTGAACAGCAGCCAGAGGAGTGGGTGCCCAAATACATGAGTAGTGATTGACCTCAAAGAATAAAAGGGGACAAATAGTATAATGGCTGGAAACACAAGAAATCTGAATTAAACTTCAGTATTTAAATACTTGAAATCATGGTGATTAGCCTTACAGTCTAAATGATATAATACTACTATCAAACCAGTTCCAACAGTACTGCAAAGATGGCAAGGATGTCTTCTATCTTTACCACTGCTCTTTTTAAAACAGATTTTTTCAACAATCATTAAAATTATTTATTACAGAGGGGTAGTAAAAACAGTTGTGAATCTAAATTACTGATATACAAATTTACATAATGACAAAATTATTCATCATCACAAAAATACATATGGATGTCCATTGTTCAAAACTCCTGCAGTAGGGTCTTGATAAACAAGAGATACATACCTGCCATTCCCAGTCAGGAGGCATTCAGCTACATGGGAATGATGGTATTGTACTTCAACACATTCAGAGGGTACCAGTTTGAGGAAAGGTTATTTAAATAATCCTCTGCTAACTATATAGAAATATCTGCTGAAGATGGCTGACCAATTTCTGTGGACTTGAACCATTTGGTCGGAAGCGCTGAACTATTTCTAGAGAATAGATCAAATCAATTATGTGATATTAAATGCCATTTCCTCTTCTTCTGTATAGACAGTCTGGTCCGATTCAAATGAACAGGTACTAATTTATTTAACCTCCCTGCTATTATACAAGACAAAATTTACAATACTGGTTAAGTAAAGATATATGGTGCTATCTAATTCTTCCAGCTGGTGGAACTGTTTCTGTCAATGGAAACAGAAGGCAAGAAATTCCTTGTGCCCCCTCACACACCTTCAAAATTTCTGAAAACAGATTTGAAGCAGATATGGAAGATACATGAGGATGCAGGTTCAAGGAAAAGAGAGGATGCTTTTGCACAACAGGGTTCCCTATATCTATGACACTGGCTTTCAACCAAAGGACGGTATGATCGGGCTGAAGTTAAATCTCTGGAAGGTATTTTGAACACAATTGTTCTACTTTCCATCCATTTATTATGTTTTAGTACTTCTGGGCTGTGCTTCAGGGCACAGCCTTCACATGTCAGTGTCCACAACAAATTGAGATATATTAAGGTATACAATGAAATGGTTAGATCATAGCATGGAGCACAGTTTGAAAGAAATGCTCATGTGGTAGGCCTAATCCATACCACAAATATTGACAAAAGACATATCATGACATCTCAATCATGTTACAAGAATGCAGTCAGAAACAAACAAGTTTTAAAGGCCTGTTGGAAGGCCCAGACCGCAGAGATAAGTGAGGGGGGGACCTCAACCCGTGCTGGTTGTCTGCTTTAGGGGACACTGTTAAGCTGCATCAGAATATAGGGGTTTGTCAAAAATTTCATTCTTAAAATTCAGTTTCAGTGGGGTTCACTTTATAGAACACTGGATTTTTATTGCGTTCTGAACTAGTCATACCAGTTTCTTACAAATCTGTCTGCAGGATGCAAAATAACCAAGGACTTCTTGAAAAAGAGATTCAATAGAAAAAATATACAAAGTATTGAAAAAAACTTCTTTGCTTAAGTTCATACAGTGTATTATTATAATTCCACGTTTAGGACATGTAGTTTGTATAAGGTTCGTGATACAAACCAAAAGAGTAACACAGTATAAGTACTTGCAACAAAATCCTAAAGCAAAGGTAGGCATCTTCTCGGAGGCAAAGTATATGATCAATATAGTAAGAAGCACAAAGTGCAGATTTAATTTCAATGTCCATCAAAGGAAAAAAAAGTACATTGCAACTCAGTTTTCTTCTTTGCGTTGTTCCAATTTCTTGGCCTGTAGTATAATACATGATCAAAACAGTAATAACAGAACATAGTGAGCACAAAATATTGGGGAAAAAATAATGAAGAGAATACACTATTTTTTTAAAAAAAATTTACTTCAAGCTACAGTGGAAGCTGGTTTCAAATGAGCTACATATGACAGATCATTCTTGCTTTGGGAAATACAACCTGCTATAGACAGTACAGACACTAAAATGGTCTGTGTACTTATTAGCAGGGTGATTGCACCCAGTAGCTCCAATAAACACTGAAGTAGAAAGTTGAATCCCAACACTGGGATGAGTCCATACATTCTAGCTTGTTTGAGGATAGTGGAATTGCTTCAAGATCATCATTTACATAGTACCATCACTGTACATGGTGCTTTACAAGAAAAACGGCTCCTTACATTTTAAAAGACACAACATACAAGGAAAAGGGATGGCGATGGAGGAGAAAATTAAGTCCAGTGGATACTGCTTCTTCTTCTCTCCCTCTGAGGTCAGGGCAGTGGCAGCTGGAATGAAGAGAGGGTGTTTATCTGCTTCTAGGCCTTGGCATAGAGGAGCGGTGCCTGCCTCCTCTTCTCCTCCTCCTCAAATACCACAGGAATAGCAATTGGAATAGAGGGAAGGCCCTTCATCTGCTTTTGATGTTTGGGTATGGTTCTAAGGTGGAGCCACCCACCAGTAGAGAAAAAAGGCAACTATTAACACAAGGAACCCATGTTGCAAACTCTTCATGTACCATCGCTATGCATTCAGGTTGCAGAGCAAAGTACAGTGGTGTGGAGTTTTGAAAAGTAAGAATTTCTTGGGAAAAAATACGGTCCATAGTCTCCTTTAGAGTCCAAGAAAAAACAAGGTTTGTGGAAGTATTCCTTCTTTCTTCTCCTCTTTTGGTTAACATCCTAAGGCAACTCAAATCTCTGAGACTACAATAATAAGCATGGTGTATTGGTCTGAACATTGTACTATGATTCTGGATTTGAATAAGAACACTGGACTTAGCTGCAAGATGTCTGTTTTCAGTACTAGAGAGAGAAACATCCTGAAGTGGGTTGCTCTTCCTCCTTGCTCTGATAGGCAGCAAAATTCATGGAAGCAGCCATCAAGGGGAGCAACCCATGAAAGAATCAGTCCATGTTACAGCTGAGTAAACAAACAACTGCCATAGCACTAACACAAATAAAATTTGTAGGAACCAAGAAAGCAGTAAAGAAGGAGTTGGCTAAGAATGCCCCATCCATCCACACCATTACAGAGGAAAGAAAACTATCAGTTCTGGGTGAGGAGGATGTTTCCCCTCCACTGCTGAAAACAAGCATCTCACAGGTAAGTCTAACATTCTTTTTTTTCCAGTAGTGGAGGCAAAAACATACTGTAGTGGGACATACCAAAGCTCCCTGGGCGTGTGAACTGAGGATGATTATTTAGGAAGTTGCCACACACTGTAGTCTCCATCTCCCAAAGGAGGTCTCTGCTAATATGAAGGTATCCAAATGGTAACGATATACAAATGTGAAAGGGGACGCCCCAAACAGTTGCCCTACACATGTGTAAGAGAGCAGCATTAGTAGAAAGGACAACAGATACAGCAGCACTGTGTGTTGAATGAGTGACAATTCTCCTTGGCAGTGTTGACCCAGTTGAGAAATAGCATGCAGTAAATACAGGCCCTTATCCATCTTGCTAGAGTGGGGGATGACACCTTCTTACCCATCATGGAGTATTGAAAAGATATGAACAGGCAATCAGATACTCATAAATGCTGAGCACAGTAGATGTCTATTTTCAGAGCTTGATGAGTTCTAGAGTGTGCCATGACTTCTCAAGAGCTTTTACTGGATCTTTTACTGTGTTCTATGAAAACCCAAGTTAACCTTAAGTACAAAAGTAGGATCCAGACTCAGTACTATCAAATCTTGATGGAAAACACACAGTTGCTTACATACTGAAGAAGCTTCCAAATCACACACTCTCCTAGCTGAAGTGATGGCTGTAAGGAAAAGAAACCTCCAAGTGAGAAATTTAAGTAACACTTCCTGTAGTGGTTCAAAAGGAAGCTTAGTCGAGGCAGAAAGAATCTTGTAAAGATCTAAAGTGAGGTACCGATGAACTGTCAGAGGTTTATGTCAAAAAAAGATGACATAAGGATGTAAAGGAAATTTTCGAGACTCACCTAAAAGAAGGACAGAGGATATGGCTGAAACTGACTTTTAAGCGTAGTTGACCATAGACCATTGCCCAGTCCATCTTGTACGGAAAGCAACAAGGTGTTAACTGGTATGGATTCACAGCACTGTCCTCTCCTTCTGTACCACCTCACAAAAGCTCAAAACACATAGTCATTGATTCTCCTAGTAAGCGGGCATCAAGAATTAATAACTGTGTCAACCACCCTTGTGGGAAGGTCATCTTTCAGCAACATAGTCTGATCAATCTTGACACATGGAGGTTGAGCCAAGCCAGATTTTGATGACAAACCTGCCTTGCATCAGCAGGTTCTCATGTATTAGTAATTTGAGATGACAAAGCTAGTATCTCCGAAAGCTACACTCTTCTTGGCCAATGGGGGGCTACAAGGATCACACTGGTCCTTTTGCTTTTTACATTCCCTTGGAATTTTGCAATCAAGGCCACTGGTGCACAGAGGTGGCCCAAGGACTGCTTGGAAGTCAAGGTGTCTATTCTTTCTGCTCCTTGAGTCTGGAACCTGCCAAACTGATGTGCAATCACCTGGAACATGTCAGGATGAAGATACCATCTGTTGTATCTGCATCTGTTCTGGTTAACCAGTCTGCTTTTGTGTTCAGCTTTCCCTTGATGTGATCTGCCTTTACAGACATAAGATGGGACTCAGCCCAGGTTCACAGAGATCCTACTTCTGACATGAGGGATCTTGAGTGTGTCCTGCCGTCACGAAAACTGCTTCTGCAGTTGTCAGTTTGGACTAGAACAGATCTGTTTCATACTTGCTGATGGAACACTGAGATAATCTTTTTGCTTTCAACTCCAGCCAGTTTACACTGTGGAACAGATCATGTTGATCTCACCTCTCCTGGATATACTGGAAGTTGCACAATGTTCTCCACCCCTTCAGGCTGGTGTCCACTGTGACCTGAATCACTGGAAGGTTCCAACCTGGGCACCCCTGAAGAAGAGCTGGGGATAGCCATCATTGAAAGATGCTCATACCCATCAGGGAACACAAAGGTGTAAGGCAGTGGTTCTCAACCTTCCTAATGCTGCAACCCTTTAATACAGTTCCTCATGTTGTGGTGACCCCCAACCATAAAATTATTTATTACTTACAATGCCTCCCCTGCTCCGGCAAAGGCCGCCTCGCCGGCCAGGAACAGGGAGGTGTGCAGGGAGGGAAAGAGGAACCGCGCGTCTCCCCTGGGAAAAAACTCCGAGAACCCCTCCCAGGCTCTCCTTCTGCTTTGCTCTTGTTTCCGCTGGGGGGGCAGTGTGGGAAAAGTTTCCAGAGTGTCGACCCTGGTCGGGGGGGGGAGAATCCCAGCGCCTTTGTATTTTGCACCGGGCGCAGCTCGCCCCCCCAAAAAGCGCCGCCTTGCACCCCCCACCCTTCCGCAGCGCCCCCCTCCGTGGCAAGTGGGGCAGGGGCCATGGTGAGGAGGGGGCCTGTCCCCCGTGCTGCTGCTGCCCCCCAAGCTGGCCCATCAGACAGGAGGTTCTCCTGGTAGCGGAGAAGGGGAGCGATTTCAGTCCCTTCTGAACAGGGGGCAGGAGGACACAAGTGCGTGGCTCGCACTTGTGCACCACCATTCCTGGACCTTTTCCGCACATTACCTTATCGCGGAGGTAGGGGGTGCCGTTTGCGCAAGTAGGTTCTTGCGCGAGGCGCTCTCTTCGCTGCTCATTCGTCCCGCAGCTGGCTTCCTGGTCGCGTGACTGCCCCACCCCTTCCTCCCCCAGTGCAGCCTACATCTCCCAGGCTGCACTGCGGAAGGAAGGAGCAGGGTGGTCACGACCCCTGTGAAAGGGTTGTTCGATCCCCAAAGGGGTTGCGACCCATAGGTTGAGAACCGCTGATGTAAGGGTTTTGCTTGACTTGTGTTTGATAGGGCAAAAGGAACCACTGAAGCCTTTTGCTACGCAATTGTGCACAGGAAACAGTCTATTGAGGCAATCGCAAGACCCTGTAGAGTGGCCAACAGTAAGAGATCTGAGGTATGAGAGACACATATCTGTCTGATGGTCTTCTGAATGTACATTATTCTTCTCAGTCAAGAACACCCTCTTCAAAGAGGTGTCAATAACCACTCTAAGATGTTGCAAATCCTGAGACAGAATGAAGTTGCTCTTCCCATGACTGACCAGAAAATCATGTCTGGACAGAGCAGAAAGCACAAAGTCAACATCTTTTTGCCCCTGCTAAAGGACATCACTGAGGTACGGTTATATACCATCTCTAAATCGGCCACCAGAACTAGCATCTCCTTGGTGAACACCCTTAGAGTGGTTAAAAGGCCAGATGGGAGAGCCTTGTATTGAAAGTGCTGACCCTGGTAAGCAAAGTGAAAGAATTTTCAGTGAAGTAGATAGACCAGGATGTGCAAGTACACTTTGGTGAAATCCAGAGATGCAAGAAAATCCTGAGCCCATGGTGCCTCCACCACTGTCTTGAAGCGTCTTCATCACAAATTTGTGTTTCTTGACAAATCAATTGATCCACTTCAGGTTCAAACTGGCCCTCCATGATTTGTTCTTTCTTTACTACAATACAAATATAGAGCAACAGCCTTTTAATCTTTGCAAAGATTTGTTTTGATGGCTCCAATCTTAATCAGGTGTTCTACAGCCTCTAGACCAGTTGATGTTTCTTTGCGCCTCTCGACCGTACAAAAAGAATGAAAAAATTATGAAGATGGTAAAGAAAATCTATAAAATAGCTGTCCTTCAGCGTTGACCATATCCACTGATCAGTTGTGGTGACCTCCCACATGTGACAGAAGAACTAAATTCTTCTTCCCACCTTGACAGGCAGAGAGTCAGGACTGTGGTAATTTTTGACCCTGCTTGCCAGAAGGGTTGTTGCTGTGGTTGTTGTTGTTGTACCTAGAAAATCCCTGTGACTGGGACTACTGCCAGCATTGGTATCTTGCTCAGACCAGTGCTGTCTGCCAAATCTGTTGTTTTTCAGAGAGAAAGGAGTTGCAGATTGTATCTGTAGGAACAACAGGAAAACTGCCTCTGGCAGAAAGGCCTCCTATCCTCTCTTTTCTGGAAATAAGCTAGAACGTTCTTCCTTATCTTTTGTTTCCATTAAAACATGGTTACGGTAGTCACCAAAAAGTTTGCCACCACTAAAGGGAGCAAAGGTCAGGTTCTGCTTAGAACAGGCATCTACATGTGAATTCTTAAGCCAGATCTGGCATAAAACAAGGAGAGATGCCACCTGGGTTCTAGAACTAAAACATATTACATCTAAACTGGCACCTTCAGAGGAAGCAAAAACTTTTAGTAGTTTGTTGATATCTACATGCAACTTAAGGTTACACTGTGGCACTTCTTTGAGGAGCTCTCTGGTCCCCAGGAAGGCTGCTCTAGAAAAAATGAAAGTGATCTGATAGTTAGAAAGGAAGCCTCATACACTTGTTAATGGGCTAAAACTGCTCTCTTCTCCTCAGGGCTTTTCAGAGTATCATGAAAATTCTAGGCATACATGGAAGAACAGACACAAGCAAATACTAGAGCACCACTGTAGTTTTGACATAACTGGTTTAGGTAAGTTATAAAACTTTCTAACAGCAATGGAATTTGAATGTTTTGTGGCAAGTCTGGACAATTCCTGCCTGACCACTTTCCTGAAGTCTTCAGGGAAGGGAATGTCTGAGGAAGAATGATCCAGCCTAGAAAAAGAATCACTCTTTCCATACGTTAGGATCAAGATCCTCAGGCTGGGGCTGATCATGGGGCAAGGTAATTTCAAGATCTTGATGGTCTCATGAAACAAAATCCCGAAGTCCTCAGCCTGAAAGTGCCAAGCTGAAGAGAGTGTTGCTGGGACCAGATCATCCTCCTCCTCCTTAGGGCTCCCCCTACTCACACTCTGAAAGTGAGGAGGGGAAAACAAGCCTGCTCCCCACATTCCCTCTTTCAGAAAAGTGTCCAATGAGTGGCCTTCCTTCTCTTCTTATGACAGAGACAACAAGATCCAGCATCTGTTGGCCTCCTGGAGGGGTCCTTGGAATCTTTATCCAAAACAGCTGCCAGACCAGTCAGTCTTCATGCCTTTGAGAAAACTGGTGTGATGATGAAACTTCAGATAAAAAAAAGTTTGCATTCTGAGGGAAGAATTGCAGAGTCATGTTTCTGAGGAAAGGAAGGGGAAGGCAAGGTTTCCCTCCATCTAGGTGAATCATAAAAAAAGTAGATCCCAATAGGAGATGGAGATGGAGAAGGATGGACAGGGTGGGAAACTGCTATCCAGACACCAGAAGACGACACAGCCTACTGGCTATTACCATCCAAATCCACTCACAGAAATCCAGGTGGAGTGTTCGTCCAACTACTACCAGAGGAGACCGGGGATGTTACTCACCCTAGGAATCTCAATCCTCTGTCACATCCCTAGGATCAGTTTGGGCTCAGCATTTGCAATGATGGGTGCCTCAGTTGCGGATGAAGTGATCTCCCTCCTCAGAACACACCAAGTCTCCCCTAGACTTCAATAGCTTCACTGCTGGAGCCTTAGAAGCACCAAGCCTAGTGGAAGTGGCAGGCAAGAGCAAGTCCACCAACACCCCAGGGCTATCTACTTCAGTGGAGGAAGTCATAGCAAGATCACCAGAGAAGAAGGAAAAAAAAGAGAGGCTACTAGCTCCTAGTACTGTCTAGTGAAAGGAGATAGGAATAGAAAATTAAAAAAAAACAGAAAAAAAAAAACAGAAAGCTTAGAAAAGAGAGAAACAGAAGAAAAAGAAGTGAATGAGTGAAGCAAGAGTGAGAGAACAGCCTACACAGAGCCAAAGCAGGATTAGACAGATTGCTTCACAGGTTGCTTTCCCTGGTGGCTGCTTCCATGAAGTTTTTTCCTGTCTACCAGAGCAAAGAGGAAGAGCAACTCTCTACAGAATGTTTTCTCCTCCACTGCTGGAAAGCTCTGCTCAGGCATGGAAGTCCACTGTTTGACTTTGGGGAAGTCACTTTATTCAGCCTCAGAGGAAGGCAAAGGCAAACCCCCTCTGAACAAATCTTGCTCAGAAAACCATGGTAGGTTTTGTTTCAGGGCTGTTGTAAGCTGGAAATTACTTGAAGGCACACAACAATGATAGAGAAAGCACAACAACAGCCCAGTTTCTAATTCTAAAATCAACGGGTTTCTAATTCCATTGCAATTTTAAAGTCATCTACCTTTTTCAGACTTGCTGCTGACTAAAGAGCAGAACCCTTTTCTGTAACAGACTAGAACAATGCCTTGGAGAGGCATGTTCATACCTTCTATTTCCACCACTGGAGAATACAGGAGAAGGCCTGCTTCTGACTTCTCATCTTTACAGCACCAGGTGAAAATACTTCTCTTTAATGGTCTCACTTTGGTCTCTATTTCTGTCCTTTTAGTCCTGAGCTGCCTATGGAAAGGTTTGTCTTTAAGGTGTTATTTTAAAGATCGTATTCGGGGGGGTGGGGGAAGCAAATATGTTAACTTTTGTAGTTTTAGCATTTTATAAATCATTTCAAGACCCATCTTGGGTGTGGGAAATTGTTTTACAGGCTTGTCATCAAACTAACTTATTTAAAACACTGTGGTTAAATCAAATGAGATTAAATCTCTGCACTTTAAAAAAAAATTAATACATTTAAAAAACAGAGACATCTCTAGTGAGCCTTCCCTCAAAACTGGGATTTGGTGCAGTTGAGACGTAACAGCTCACCACTGGGCGAAACAGGCGACTTGGAATTCACCAAAATCCATTCTGGTTTGGGAGAAAGGATCTCTTGTGGCAGTTTTCACCCCTCTGAAAGGAGTTCAGCATTAGCTTCCTTCATGGGAAGACAGATAGGAAGGCTCAGTGCTTCCTCTGCCAAATGAAGGGTTGATAGCTCCAGAGCCAAGTTAGCCACAACTTCTGGAAGTTGCAAGGACTAAAGATTCTTTTCAGAAGTCTTAGAGGAATTATCAGCTTTGCATATATCTCTGAAACAGTCAATTCAGCACGTCCAAATTATGTTGCCTTGACCATAAACGCCGAGGTTGATAATGATGTACAAGCAACAATAATGTCAACATATGTCATCGGTATTTTATACATTTTCAAAATAACTTTGTTCTTTACTCAAACATGCCACAAATGGTTTGTCAAAGCATTAAACAATTAGACAGAAGGAATATTAATGCCCAACACTCTCCATTCCCAAAATAGTCTTTCATGAAGGGAAGAGCAAAGATAAGTGACTTTAAAGAATCAAAATCAATAGCATGTTAACATTTTAAACACTGCTTTTAAAAAATTGTATTTTTTAAAATAGTTTGGATTAAAAAGAGTATCACAGAGAATCCCAGATTCACACATAACAAGAAATCAGTTTACAATTAAATTGTGCTAAGGCAAGCAGAAGTGAGCAGTCTGAATTTTAAATTAGTCACTGTTCCCTGTTTGACATACAAACTGGGGAAACCATGAGAACTGAGATGAAAACCATAATTTGATCCTGGTTCTCCTTAAAATCACCAACTCCTTTGTCTTTGGCAGCAAAGCTTTACAGAATGTAACGGAACTTAATTCCATCCATTTGCATTCCCTTCTTCCAAGGAGTTTAATATGTTGAACATACCATTATTCTCACAAGAAACCACCGGTGTAATTTATGCTGAATCACTGGCTGAAGTTATTCCACACAGCTTCATACCTGAGGGGAATTTACAGCTTCTAGTTTCTTCCATCACTGTGTGGCAGTTTAGCCACTAAACCACACTGATCCCCACAGTATTTGTATTTTAGAGGAAAGACATGCACTTTTAGGTGTATCTGTTATTTGTCACATCTTATTACTTTTGAAATAACGACTGCTATAGTGTTGGAAACAATGTTATTTATTTTCTGCAAAATGTATTTCCAATTTTCTACGACATTATGCCCCTTCCAATCCCACCTTATAACCCATCTTTTCCATTAAGCATTTTAAAACAATCCTGTAGATTGTAGATTGTTTACACAATCCACGTATGTGTAACTGAAATAATTTTATGAAATTATCTAAGTTGCTTTTATCTTCATTTCACTTGTGCCTATTTTTAGACTGCAAGCTCCTAGGGACCTAATTCAAGTAAGGCATTTTTCTGCTTTCTGTACCTTGAATTAAAGGTTAATAAGGAGAAAAGACAGCTCTGAAGCCACTAAAGTACACAACTGGATGTTGGGTTACTACAGTACCAAAGACTAAGTACTTACCTGCCTGCTCAGAGCATCCGCTGGCGTTTATTAAAGTCCTCTGTGGGCAGATCAGCCAGTACTACCTTCAACTTCACACCATTCACAGTCTTCCCATGTAACACAGCTATAGTATCACTAGCACTTGCTCTCTCTGCAAATGTGGCATAAGCCACATTTTCCCCAGGGATAATGGTACTTTTTATAAAATTTCCAAACCGACTGAAACAAAGCAATAGAGAACAAACAGAATATAGTAAGATATGAAATAGTATATCTTCCATATTGGTGCAGTAAAGAAAATAGTACATGTCTGTACATAGTACATATCTGTAAACATTGGGTACCTTCTATTATGGGCAGTTCTACCCAGAAAAGCTTAATATTTAAAAATATAAGTTAACCTTTTAAGATATCAAGAAGACTTATCAGCTATTAACACTTGTTATCACAAAAAGGTTCAAACAAGAAATTTTATTTGCAACACATCAGATGTTACTCATATAGGCAATGGAATACCTCTGATTAATTCTGGCAAAGATCTAACACAGAGGAGATGAACATTTCAGCACATTAAATCAACATTATTATCTGTAATGCCTAATCATACCTGCAGTGCTTCAAACCAATTGACCATCCATTACACTAGTGCTTAGCCAGATATGAGTATTTGGTGTCTGGGTTTTCTTGCTGAGCAAGTCTGCTTATTTAGTCAAGCAAATCTCACCTTAATACATTGTCCAAGACATCTTGAGGTAAGGGATGCGGATCAAACAAGATGAAAAGCCTTTCTCGCACAGAAGCATCAGAGGGAGCTTTTCTTTTGCGCGATGGAAGCTCAGCATCTGTTTGGATATGAGAGGAAGGAGTCCGGGACTCCTAGGGAAGGAAATGGAGCAATAACAAATACTCTCATTGTAAATCTTGTGTTCTGTTCATTTTAAACAGCAGACTAGCAATCAATAGTGCAGGAGCTTGGATATGAGTCTGATCATATCCAAGCACATAACACAGTTTCTAGAAATCTCAAATGGTTTCCAACGTGGTTTTCTTTTCAGTATTTCTGGATTAGAAGTTACAGCCTATCTCAGTCTGAAGGCTCAGAGGTAGCAACAAAACCAAATAAACAAATAAATGCTTGCTGATACAAAATCAGCTCTGCATAGCTTATGTGGATCCCAAAGAACAGCCCAGAAGAGTGACACATCTTGAGGCTTGGAAACAAAGAGTGCCCCTCTGCTGGTCATACAATCTCCCATTTTATACAGACAAAAGGTCATATTAGCCCTCACCTCTGGAGCTCTCTGTCCACCTAAGCCCCAATCAAAGGACTTGTATGCGAATGCAGTCATTCACAAACTGTTTGACAAACTCTCTCTGGAGTCCAAGCAAAGTGTGGAGCTAACAAAAGTAGACTTCCCTGCCCCACTTCCTCTTTTTTTCCACTCACAGAAAGTACCAGCATCTGATTTTCAGGGAGTCCCACTCCTTCATTTGTCACCTCATGGGTGGCCTTCACAGGCAGCCTGAGAGAGGCTACAAGGCCACAGCTTTTTCACTGCATGCTTATGAGTACACTCATGTTCCCCATAATTCTTCACTGTTCCAATGAAAATAACAAAGGAGGATGTGAGAAATGTGAATAAACCAAGGATGAGTGAAAGCCAACAAAAAATGAGGCTTCCCAGTCCAAAACATACCAACCAAAGAAAACCTGGTTGTATTTTTCCTATAATAAACACATTCAACTGACACAAGCCTTACAAAGAGTTCATGTACTACTCATTTTAAAAGGATTTTGATAAACTGACAGACAGAAGAATATACATACATAGCACTAATTTATAGCTATTTTAAAACTGGGAAAAGTACTTACAGAGGGCCTCAGAAGCGGTGGAGCCCAATTCTTATCCCATACCACTGATGCCAGTTGTGAAGTCACCAGTTGTGTTGCCATTTCTTGGATGAGACTGGAGGCACAGTAAAATATTTCTAAAACAAATTCATATTTTCCATATCCTAACAGTGTTAAATTATATTTAAATAGAGAAACCCAACGTTCATTGGTAATACTCAAGATTAATTACAAGCCTAATGCAGCCAAGCACTTTTTAAGTTCCATTAAAATCAGTATGCCCATTAAGCCCATAATCAACTCTCTCCCATCAAAAAATCAATGGGATTTAAAAAGTGCTTAACTTTGGCTGCACAGCTAGTTTGTAACTACACAACATTTATCAGAAAAGTGTCAGAATTTCACCCATAAGTTCCTTTTTCTAAAAGAATTTGGAAAGGACAAAGTGATATATTAAAACTATTTCCCCAACATTTTACCAGGTATCAGATATACTTTTTGTGTTTTGTTGCTGAGAATATTCAATGTTACATTTTCTTCCTTCTTCAGAGAACAAGAAAGACAACTGTTTATGAATTTCTTTCACTGCATATGGTCGAGAACAGAAATATCAGAAATTGATCCAAATCCCTTCTGAGTTCATTTGCCTTTGTTTAAAGGAAACATCAATTGTATTTCAGTTATCTAAATTTGTAAAATAGCGAACATGTTTCAATTTTTCTTGACTTTTTTGCTCATCATTTTCTAAAAAGAAAAAAGTATGCACTATATTTCTCAAATCAGTCAGCACTACTGCATCTAACATTTGTACAATTCAGTACTTACTCAGTTCCATCTGTTCCACCTTCCATGAACTTAACATGTAGCCGGTTCCCAAGAGGATATTCTAAACCATGCAGTCTGCATTTGGCATACACAGCAGATGCAATGTTTCTGTATTGAATCCTTGCATATACTAAGAAGGAATAAGAGCATGTGTATGAGTACAAAAACATGCAAGGCTTACTGGAGAACAAAGCCAAAATACCCAAAATACAGGGTAACTCCAACAATGAAGAATGTTTTGTATTACTAATTCAATATGTCCTTAACAAAAAATTAGTGGAAAATAATTTTTCTTCTGCTTGATATAACTAGTTCATCTTGCAACAAGTTGAAGAGCAAGGTATAACTTGCTTAAATAAATAAATAATAAAGGAATAACCAACATTGCTTTCTATCCTTTCTGAATACTTGGCAGGAGAAAAGATATTTCTTTTCACCTCAGGCTGCCTATCTGCATAAATACATGTATCTTAAAATGTAACAACAAGCTATAAAAGTGATCTTAGATTTCTTACAGTATCAGGCACTGTACTACCTGTACTATGCACTATTTATATTTTTGAAATACATCTTTGGCTTCTAAGAAATCGACTACTCAAAGTATCTTACTACAGATCAAAATAATAGACAGGATAGATCTAATGAAACAAACAAGAAACAACTGAAACAATGGAGAGGGGAGAAAATCAGTCAAAGTTAACTGAGAAATGATTTCCAAAAAAAGTACTTTTTTCAATGCCTGTTTAAAAGCAAGCAATGAGTCAACCACCCAAAAGTGTCAGGGAAACTATTCCATAATTGGCTGTCAAAATTTTAAATGCGTTTCTCAGTCGGTTTTATGCAACAGTATGAAAGATTCCAGCTGAGATGACATGACTGATATAAAAACAGCAATTCACTCTCTATAATTTATTCAGTATCTGACATAAAACCTTCTATGTCCAGTGTAAGAACTAGATATATAGCTGCTGATGTTGTTGCTGGTGTAACCAGCAGCTTCAAATATGGACTATACTACATGCAAACTTCTAGACAGGTATCACTTCTATGTAGGAAATTCTAAATGCATCATCACATATCAGTTATGCAGGATGCACAATGACACGGCCCTCAGATCAGAGAGTGAGTAAGCAATCTGCATCATTATCAAATGTTCTGAGACTTGTAATCAGAGAGACACTGAACACAAGGATGGCAAACAGATTCCTTCTAAACTGGATCCCCCAGCAGCAAGGTCCACGGAATGAGGCCTGGGACATATACAAGCACTTCTACAGTTCCCCTGGGAATACAGCACTAAGTGCCTCCCGTATTCCTTTGCTGGTCCATCACAATAGGGAGTGTGCCAGGTGATAGGTCACAGAGCCAAGCAGCAGTGCCTGACTTTAGACCAGACGACTCTCAAGGGGTTGTATTGGTTCAACAGGAGGAGAGCACAGAACAATAAATGCACAGTTCATCTGTGGCTCACACTGGAGCAACTTCTTTACTTGGAACTATCTACAATGCTGCAAACACTAGTGTGGCTAATTACTGAACTACAAAACCTTGTGTGTACCATCCACACATATGTGTGCACCATCTGAAGTTACTATTACCGGAATTTCTGTGTGCCAAAACTGATTCTGTTTAACAGCTACACTAATAAGACAAAAGCAAACTAAGAGAGATCATTATCTAGCTGATGTTTTAAAAAGAAGATATAGAGAGGAGGGAATACACAATCAAAGAGATAATGATGTTTCTAAGTACAGCTTCACAAACTCAAAATCATTCAGTCTCAAAGAAACACAACTGGAGTGTACTCTCTTCCTTTAGAAGAAAACTGAACAGGGAAGATGCAATTGCCCAAACAGACAAGAACAAACAGTCAGGCTTGTAATATCTCCCTATTGATTCACCTTTATGTTTTAAATTGCTGCAGCACTTGCTCCACATAAAAATTCCTATTGCAAAAGATGCAATTTTAAATGAAATAATACTTTTCAATGTGTTGCATTACCATGGTTACTATAAAGACCCGAACGAGCTTCACAAGATTCCAATCCTGGGATGACATCAAAGAGGCCAAATATTTGCTTTTCAGCCAATGGGAATTTTGATATCATTAATAACTGTTTGGAGATTGATTCTTGTCTTCTGGTATTACTCCTTTCCACACTTGCAAGGTCTGGTGGGTTTACTAAATGAAGCATAGTAAAGCAGCATAATCATAATCACAGACCACAGAATAATTAGGGTACATCAACTTTGAACTCTTGAATTAGTTTTACAAATTCTTCACATCTATGTCCAAGTCAAGTAATGGTGTGATCTCTGCTATTATAACATGTATTTCAATGAAAAAAAGAGAATAAATACAGGTGCTTTTCATCTTAAGTAACTATATTTACACCTACAGAGGCTGAAGCAACAAAAAAGACAGATGCTTTGCCTGGGGCAACCCAACTTTCTAGTGACTAATTCAAAAAATTAGTAGCTGCAGCTGCTACTGAAGAACCATGTAGGATGAGTCAGAATCACGCACCTTGAGCATGTGCAATGGTGAGGGAGGAGTCTCTTATCAAAAGCTCAATTTACAAATTTCTGTGACTCGGTTCAGATGCAGAATTCCCATGTGAGTTACAGAGGCCACAAACAGAACAGCCATGTTACTTACCCATAACTACTTGTCTGACTGGTAATCTACACATTCATATATATTGGTTTTGTACCTCTCTCCATTGGCATACAGAAAAAAATGCAGCTCACACCTTCCCATTTAGTTCAAAATTCAAACCAATACCAAACTTTAAAAAAACAGAAGCAAAACAGAAAATACACTGACATATGAACCAAGAAGAGGTACAACAGATGGAGATAGCATCAAAACAGCTGGTGAAGGGGTTCTGGTGCCATTGAAGCCAAAGCAATTGCTGCAAGTGTAAGAGTCAAAGGCACAAACGTTAGTAATGTGGGGCAGCAGCAGGTTTCACTATCCATCAACTATCAGAAAACACAATGGCTTAGAGGAAGTGGCCACGAATGGGTCCTGAACACTTCAGTAGAAACTATAGGGTGAACAGCTCTAGAAGTAATAGCTGTGCAGTAAAAAACAACACAAAACATAGCACTGTGAGTTGCTCCAATGAGTGTCCTTTGATGTATAAGACTACCATGACTCCCCATTAACTTACTGACATTTGGTGCTTCTAGTATCCAGTCAATCAAGAGCGAGAATGATAAACTGTTGACAGTACAGATTAGTCACTCTCATGTTAATATTTGCCAGTGAAACTTATTCTGAAGTAAAAAAATAGACTGTTCATAAAGATTTAATGCTGAATACACATGGACTTGATAGGGTTTCAGAGTGGCAGGATGTGTTCTCAGCACCTGGCAAAGGACTTCTCCATTTATTCTTACCAGTGTTTTCTCCTATTCCCTATCCTCAGCGTAAGTTCCAGCAGAACAACCAAATGGTTGTGATTTCTTTGCCAAAATTGGATCTGAACACATATTTTTACCTCATCTCCCTGTGTGCTCATCTGATTGCTAACTCTATAAACACAACAAGGACATGTAAATAAGAAATGCAAAGGTCTTCTAGGACAAAACCTGAATTCAGATAAGATACTAGCCTTACATTCTAACAAATATTTATTCATTCTCTGCTAAGAAAAATCCAACAAGAGAGATTTGGTAATGCCACCAGGCAATTTCCAGCATAAAATCCATCTCTCAGGAAGCAAGTAAGCTGGATGTTTAGAGGCCACCTCTCTTCAACAGATAAATACTGGCACCACAGACTTCACACAGATGTTCCCTTTCAGATCATACCTACCTGAAGTAAGCAAACTGCTCCCATGTACTTTATGGCCCCTTTTTTTCTGATGTGCACCACCCAAGTAGAACTTGCGTTCAGATGATTTCAGGGACTTATCTGAAGCCAACAGAAAAGGAGGTGAACTTTACAAATTCTTGTCACATTTCTGTTTCCATGCATTTTTGTGGGTATTACCGTATGCTTCTAATATTTTAGTCCTTAAAACTTCTTCAAATGGAGGCAAACAATTAATTTCAATGGAAATAATTTCCTTTGATATGTTCTAAGATTACAACCTAGACATAGATGTTTGCTTTAAGATTATCCTACTTACCTGAAGTAAGTACAGTACTCTGTTGTACTTCAGGATTACCTGAAGTAAGTACAGTATTCTGTTGTACTTCAGGATTATTTGCTTCTGGTTTTGCATCACTTGGATGTTGGACACTGGATTCAAGTGGTTTAGTCACAGATTCAGACGATGTGGTGTTATAACCTGAAGGTAAAAGACACGCAGACCAAATTTAAAACTTTATGAAAGGCCAGAAAACTGCCAAGCAGCCCTAGTGACTTAGAGGGTCACAACCCTATTCCCCTTCCTCAGTGTAGGAACTGAGGCTTTTTTCCACCAAAAATGGCTAGCAGCATTCCCTAAAGCCTCTGGGAAGGTGCTACTGGACATTTAATTGTGTTTGGATGCATTTTTATATACCCTTAACTGTTTCAGGTCCTTGGTAGGACTTTTCCTCAAATAGGAAATGACTAGCCTGTCACTTCCTGCTTGGAAAAAAAGCTATCTGATAGTTAAAAAAGGTGAAAAGGCACAAAAGGATTCTCCCAGGTGCAGCAAAATACACAGTTGCAACCCCTAGAGGGCTACGGCCACTGGCCATTAATCTGGGGAGAAGGGTGCAAAAATGGCCCTGCGACCAGCACTTTCTCAAATCCTGGTTTATTACATACACACTAGTCAACAAATTCGAATGCAAATATCACTCATATTTGTAGTTCCTTAGAACCTCTAAAAATGAGGCAATAATGTTCTCAAAACAGAAACAGAACCTAGCAACATCTATGTATTGGGAATGTAAACATGTTTACTGTAAGAGTATACTACATACCCAAAGTAGTCAAGCTGTCTCCTTCTATTTTCTGAGCATTTGGTTCCTGTACAGCACTATTGACATAGGACCAGTATACAGCAGTTTCAGGTGGTTTTGTCACACTCGCAGTCAATGCAGTACCATAACCTGTACTACCTCCATAGTATTGATAGTAATTGTAGTATTCAGGTTGCATGTACACAGACTGTGCATACACAGGCGCAGATAATACAGTGTTGTATCCTGAAAACAAAGAATGGACAATCTGAGATTTAAAAATCATTACATAATTTGACTCACCTTAAAATCTTATTTAAAAAGACAAGGTTTTCAACTAAAATGATCACCATATCTGTGTTAGGAACATGTAAATCTTTAATGCAACATCATGCTGCCTACCTGATGTAATCAAGTTGCTCTCTTGTATTCTGTTGTCATTTGTCTGCTGTCTTACGATATTTGCATTATAGTAATACATATTGGATCCAGGTGGTGCCATCAAAGATCCTGGTGAAATGAAACTGTAATTTGTACCACCCACATTGTATTTATTTCCATGGTGTTCTGGTGGCTTAGACACTGGCTTAGCCTCACTGGTGTTATAACCTAAACCCAACAAACAAAAGGAACACTGAGATTTACTGTGATACGTTCTGTCTCTAATGTGGATGAAAGAAAACTCTTAGATTACTTTTCTCACTCACTCAAGATAGGCAGGAATATGCAAATTAGACTTTGAGTACCCTCCCATACATAGGATTAACCTGTCTTCTGGTCTGGGAAAGTTCTACAAAAAGATATAGGCCATTTCCACACTAGAGTGTTATAGTGCTATCATTTCACTCAACATTCTATGGAATCCTGGGGCCTTTGAGGCCCCTCCCTAAACTGCAAACCCCAGGATTCCATAGGATGGTGAAAGTGGAATAACAGCACTATAACACTCTAGTGCGGAAATGGCCATAGTAATCTGGGATGAACCTTTTAAAATCCCTAAACCATTTTTAAATATATTCAAGTGAAATAAGAGGGAAACCATACAAATTAATTAAGCTAATGAGATATCCCAACTGGCAAACCAGTAATCCCAGCCCTTCTACCTCAGCAACAAGCAGAACCCACCCTACTGTGGGTGGGGCAGACACCCCTCATTTTGCAACATGTCTTGGAAAGCATGCCTCATACAGTAGGAGCTTTCGCGCCTGCGCAGTAGCGTACAGAAAATTCTAGAGCTTAGTAGCTTGGCGGGAACCCTTCCCCCACGTCGGTACTGCGCATGCTCCTCCCGCCGAGCAACGGTCACTCCTCAGTTCTGTGGTCCGCCGTAAGAAGTACAGAGACCTGAAAAAGAGGGGAAGGAAGGACGGGTGTGTATGAGGCACAGATGACCACTCGAAGAACCACAGTTACAGGTAAGCAACCTGTTCTTCTTCTCATGGTCTCTGTGCCTCATACAGTAGGAGACTGCATAGCTTACCAGTAGGACGGTGGGTCAGGTCCTAGAGTACAGAAGCCAGCACAGCACGTCCAAATCGAGCATCTCTACGGGACTGGCAATCAAGCCTGTAGTGGCGCACGAAGGTCGATGGCTGGGACCAGGTCACCACACGGCATAACTCAGGCAGGTCTACGCCTCTGAGGAGAGCTGCTGATGTCACCACAGCTCTTGTAGAGTTGGGCCCGAAGGAAGGCTAGTGGAGGTTGCTTTGCGAGCTCGCAGGCCAGGTGTATGGTGTTGACAACCCACTCGGAGAAACATTGGGTCGACACCTTATGTCCTTTCCGACTGCCTCCGTAACAGACGAAGAGATGGGGAGTCTGTTGAAAGACAGAGGTCCTGTCGGTGTAGAAGGCCAGGGCTCTGCGGACATCGAGGGAATGCAGGGATCTCTCCAATGCAGTAGTCGGTCCCGGGTAGAAGGTTGGTAGAATAATGTCTTGAGATAGGTGGAAGGTGGACACTACCTTTGGCAGGAACGAGATGTCGGGCTGGAGAACCACCTTGTCTTTGTGGAAGACTAGATAGGGTTCATCGCTGCAAAGTGCTGTCAACTCTCTGGCTCTCCTGGCAGAGGTAATTGCCACCAAGAAGGCTGTCTTTCATAGAGAGGAGCCTGTCATCTGCGGTTGCTAAGGGTTCGAAGGGCGGTCTCGAAAGCTGTGATAGTACTAGGGATAGAGACCATGGCAGTATCGGCGGCGATACCGGCAGGTAGAGATGTTAGAGGCCCTTTAGGAACCGCCTCACAGTATCATCGCGGAAGAAGGTCGCCGATGGGGATCGCGGAGGCTGGTAAGCCACGATCGCGGCCAGATATACTTTGAGCGAGGAGAAGGCCAAACCTTGCTCGCGAAGACTTAGGAGGAAATGGAGAACCGTCGACAAGCTGGTTGGTATCGAGGGGTTTCCTCGGGACTGCGCAAACGTTACAAAGCGGTGCCATTTATAGTGATAGTTGCGGCGCGTAGATTCCTTCCTGGCCGCTATGAGGACATTCCCGATGACAGGGTCATCTAAAGCGATATCCTCCAGGCATGGAGGGCCAGGAGTGGCAGGTCCGGGTGTAGTACGCGGCCGTTGGAGTGTGAGAGAAGATCCGGTACCGATGGAAGTCGGAGAATCTGACCCTGCGCGGCTTGGAGCAAGGGAAAGAACCAGTGTTGCCTCGGCCAGTACGGGGCCACAAGGATGATGTCGGCATGATCTACGAGGATTTTCGACACTACTCGGGCCAGCAACGGGAACGGGGGAAACGCACAGAGGAGACCCTTGTCCCATCTGAACTGGAAGGCGTCTCCAATGGAGCGTCGGTCCCGTCCGGCCCTTGAACAGAATCGGGGACATTTCGCATTCTCTCCCCTGGCGAATAGGTCGATCTCGGGCTCTCCCCGTCGCTCGCAGATCGTCTGGAAGGCCTCGGTGGAGAGGGACCACTCGTGGTGGGGAGACGTCTCCCTGCTGAGTGCGTCCGCCTGTGTGTTGTCCTGGCCCGCCAGGTGGGCCGCCACCGGGTGAATTTTTAGGCAGACGCACCAGTCCCAAAGGCGTAGGGCGATGTCGAGGAGGGTCGACGAGTGTGTTCCGCCTTGTCTGTTCACATAACATACTGCGGTCGTGTTGTCCATGAGGATTAGTACCGTGCGCCTGGTAACGAGGTGTCGGAAGGCCTTCAGGGCTTTCCAAATGGCGAGGAGCTCGAGGGCGTTTATGTGAAGTTCGGTCTCTGGTCCGATCCACCTGCCGTGGACGTTGAGGTCCTCGGAGTGCGCTCCCCAGCCGAGGAGAGAGGCGTCGGTCGTTACCGTCACAGACGGGTTCTCCTCCTGGAATGGCATGCCCAAGAGGAGATTCGTCGTGGATTGCCACCACAGCAGCGAGTGTCTTATATTCGAAGGCAGCTGTAATCGTTGTTCCTGGTCGTCGTGGATCAGGTTGAACACACAAACAAACCAGTGCTGCAGAGGGCGTGCCCATAGTCGAGAGAGGTATGTCACAGCTGTCGTGGCTGACATGTATCCAAGGAGTTGTTGGATCCTTTTGGCTCTGACTGACAAGAAGCGGAAGAGGCTCAACGCCGCAAGGCGGAGAGTCTTCGCCCGGTCGGTCGGCAGATATGCTCTCGCCGATACCGAGTCCAGGGTTGCGCCGATGAAACAGAGGAGCCTCGATGGTTCCAGGTGCGACTTCTTCGGGTTGATTCGAAGCCCTAGACGGGTGAGAAGGGTCAGAGTCTTGTGTATGTCTTCGTATAGTCTCTGTTTGCAGGGCGCCACCAAGAGCCAGTCGTCTAGGTAAGGGTAGATGGATATGCCTTTCGTTCGCAGGTATGATACCACCGGGGCCATGCATTTGGTGAAGACCCTGGACGCGGTGGACAATCCAAAGGGCAGCACCTTGTACTGGTAACAGACGTCGTCGACCGCGAATGTGAGGTATCGACGATGCTGCGGGCGAATGGCGATATGGAAGTAGGCGTCCCGAAGATCGATGGAGGCGAACCAGTCCCCTTTGTGAAGGAAGGGCATGATGGCAGGTAGGGTGAGCATCTTGAACTTCTTGGGGTGAATGCATTTGTTCACCCCTCTGAGCTCTAAGATGGGCCATAGAGTCCCGTCCGGTTTCGGTACAGTGAAGTACCGGGAGAAGTGCCGGTGGTCTTGGCTGTAGGCGGAAGCCTCTCGATTGCCCCTTTTTGGAGGAGGGACTGGATCTCTTCCAAGAGAGCCGAGCTGGCCCGGGTGGAGTAGTATACGCCTCGCGGCGGAATACTTTGAAATTCAATGGCGTAGCCAAGACGGACAATGGTGAGCACCCAAGAATCCGTGGTTACAGCCATCCAGTTGGCTAGATGTTCGGCCAAGCTTGATTGATCTTCGTGGGACAATGGAAGGTGGAATGATGGTATCGGTGGCGACCTGCACAAGCGATCAAAACCTCGACTTCGTGCTCGATGAAGACTTCTTAGTCGAGGACGGGCGGCGACGGAGGAGTCTTCTCAAGGAAAACGAGGTCGAAGGCCGGGAGACTGTGGAGCGTGCCGATTGCTGGAAAGAGGAGGTGGACGACCTGCGCCAGGACTGACGAGAGCTGGAGCTGCGGCGCTGCTGTGGTAGAGGGAAACCCATTTTTCTCGCTGTCAGCCTGGCCTTGATGACATGGTCTTATTGGTGGAGGAATGAAAGAGTCCCTTGTCATCAAAGGGAAGGTCTTCAATCCTCTGCCGGCTGTCCTCCTGGAGTCCCGAAGACCTGAGCCACGCGTGGCGACGCAAGGCGACCACTCCTACCATCACTCTTGACGTTGCCTCGACCAAATGCCGTGAGGAGGCTAACTGCTGGGTTGCCAGTGCGACCACTTTGCCATGCAGTTGGATCGCAGATTCCCGCGAGTCGTCAGGCAGGTCCTCCAAGAGCGGTGCCAGACGATCCAGAATGTTGCGGTGATATGCCGCCATACATGCCATGGTATTCAGGACTCGGGTGACCAGCGAGGATGCAGAGTAGAAGCGGCGGCCAAAGTTGTCAAGCTTACGGCCTTTGCGATCAGATGGTGTTGTATGTGGTCTGGAGCTTCCCCTATTCTGTGCCGACTCGACCACTACCGAATTCGGTACTGGGTGAGTGAACAAGAATTCTGCATTTTCCCTCTGAGTTTTGTAGAGGTGCTCCAGTCTGTGCGGTATCGGAGGTGCTGATGCCGGTTTCTCCCACGGTTGTCTGATGGCATCCAACAGCGTAGGTAAGAAGGGCAGTGGCGCAGTGGAGGGAGGCCGAGTCCCCAGATACTGGAAGACTGGATCCTGTGCCGGCGAAGGCGCTTCGGTCACCTTCAGGCCTAGCGCTGTAGCCATCCTGAGGAGAATTGCCGAGAATTGGCGAACGTCCTCAGGAACAGCCTCTGGGGCCGGTTCTCCAAATTTCAATGGTGGAGAGTCATGAGAGGAAGCTGTGGATTCAGCCGAATCCGAATCCGACTCATAGGAGCCCGATGAAGTAGAGGACTCTGCCGCCTTTTTTGATGGTTTTGTTGCGGGAACATCTTTGTCTTTTCCTGTCTGCACAGCTACAGTAGACGAAGTCCCAGGCTTGGTGGAAGATGTAGTGGTCGTTGTCGACGGCTTCCTTGTTTGTGTCGACGTCGTGACCGTCTTAGTCAGCTTCGAAGGCAGAGGTGAGGGCTTGGACCGGTCTGCCCGCGTCGATTGCTTTTGAGACCCAGATTTTGATGAGTCTCCTGCTTGAGTGGTAGTAGCCACTTCCACAGGGCATGTGGCGGTTGCAGTCACCCTCGGGAGCGGTGATACTGCCCTGTAATGAGGGGAAGGCTCCCTCGGCCTCCGGTGTCTCGGGGAGGGCGATTTCTTGGGCAGCCTGTTATAGGATCCGCGCAAAGGTGATCGGGATCGTCGGCAAGGTGGAGAACGACCTCGCGGTGACCAAAAGCACGGATCCGGATGATACCATCCCTGTAAGATGGGGAATAGGAGTGATAAGAGCCTGGATATTCCCTCCAGAGGTACTCGCGGCCGTACCTACCGAGGTGAAGACGGAGTCTCTGGAGTGACCTCTTTCCGGGCGCATCTCCCGATGGCGAGGAGATGGAGGCCTAGCTCTCTGGTCCCGGGAGGCAGATCGGGAGTGGGTGCGAGAGCGTGATCGGCTCTCTCATGAGGCTGAGCGTCGGCTCGGTGATGGCCTATCGGCCTGAACCGCCTCCTCTTGGTCCACTGACCCCGAGCAAGCAGGGCTAGCAACCTCAGCCTCCTCTTCGATTTGTGCCATGGGTTCCGACTGTTCCACCAGTTCCTCATCGGAGAGTTCCAAGACCTCTTGTACTTCAGCCAACAAGGTGGGAGGCGGAGTAAGTGGTTCAGCACACTCGGAGTGATGTCTCTTCTCCTTCTTTTTCTCCTTCTCTTTCCCTTTAGGATCAGAAGAGGGAGGACGCTTGCGTTGGGCTGCCGTCTTGACAGGGGCAGGAGGCTGCGAGCCCGCAGCAGACTCCTTCGACGACAACTTCGGTATCCTCGGTAGCTTTGATATCGGTACCGGTGATGGTATCGATGAAGTTGAGGGCGCGGCAGCCGCTGACGCAGAAGTTGAGGTCGGTTTTACCTTCTCCGACATCGTCACTACGTCCTTTGCCTTCAAGGATTCCTCCCAACAGTGAGACATTAGCCTCGCCGCCCGATTTCGGAGAGTTTGATGGGTAAACTCACGGCAGACTGAGCAGGCCTGAACGTTGTGGGTTTCACCCAGACAGTAAAGGCAGTAGCGATGCTTGTCGGATTGGGCGATCTTACGGCCGCAAGAGGCACACTTCTTAAAAAGGGCCGACATAGACAGGTGGCCGGGTGGAGGAAGAAAGACGAAGATGCGTAGAGGAGAAGAGCGGAATTCGAAGAAGAAAAAACGGCGTTCGAAGAACGACAGAAGAATTGAGGAAAAGGAGGGGTCGTTACCAGAAATCAGTCCAAAATCCAAGAATCGTATCCGAAAGTCAAGCCAAGGTCAAGAAAACAGGATTTCTTTGACGAAAAGCACAAGCCACTAGCGGAACCTTCTGCACGTGACGGCGGACAAGAAAGAACTGAGGAGTGACCGTTGCTCGGCGGGAGGAGCATGCGCATTACTGACGTGGGGGAGGGGTTCCCGCCAAGCTACTAAGCTCTAGAATTTTCCGTACGCTACCGCGCAGGCGCGAAGGCTCCTACTGTATGAGGCACAGAGACCACGAAGAAGAATAATGGTACCTATAACACAGCACATTTTCTTAACATCCCTGCACTTAACTCTACCTGCTGAAGTACTAAGACTAAGTATGCAGCTGACAGTGCTGCACAAAGAATAAAATTGAGTCACATATGTTGGCCCTGCAGTTGTTAACTAAAAGGGTGCTAGCATTAAAGGCAGTAGAGGCAGTAGCACTTCATGTGGAATGAGCAAACATCCCATCAGCCACAGCAGAAGCAGAAGTTCCATTATACAAAGACATATAGGCTTTCATCCATTTTGGAGACCCCCTGTCCTATGGCATTAAGGTGAATGGAAATGAGTAGGAAATCATACGTACAGAAGTCATTGGTATACTTAAGGTAAATTTGACACACTTGATGACTGATTTAGACCATTTCTTATCAAGTGGTTTACCTAACTGGGTGCAAAAAGTAGATAGTGTTAACCTCAATGCCTTGTGAAACACAATATTGACCTTAAAGACAAGGGCAGAATCCAAGGGCATCAGAACCAAAGGTAAGTAAAAATGCATTTTCCTTTCTGACTGACAATACTTCAGGTTGGAACACTGTGCATCCTGAAGTGATGACCACTGAGAACAGATAGGACAGAAGAGTGAAGAAAACTATAGGCCAGGCATTTTTTGTTGCCAACTTTGTAACCTGAGGACAGAACAAGAAAGCATGGAATGTTACCTAGGGTAAGCTATAGAGAATATATACAAAATATAATAAAGGAAGCTAGATGTGCTGGAGTGTACATAAATATATCAGTGGGAACTTGACAGCAGTTTAAGTGTAGGAAAATGGCTACTCAAATGTCAACAAAGCATGATGGATGTGAGCAAATGTGACCTGTAATAACCTTTAGCAGATGTAATGGGCATAATTGTAAACAAGATAGGAGGGACATCCAGTAAAATTGACTAAGGATAACCTCCTCATAAATGCACTGATTGAGGTAATTAGGAAGACAAACAACCCAAGACTTTTGGTGGACAAGAGGCAGGATTATAGTTAACAGTCTTTGTTCTGATTGGATATCATAAATGTGGGAACAATTAGCACCTTTGTTTTGTTTGGATAACTGACAACCTGACAAGGCTAAGGAGAGAACAAAAGAAGCCAAGACAAAGTCATAGATCAGATTGCCTTTAGGCATCTCTCCACCAATGAAGACTGCTGTCTTTGACAGCTGAGCTGTTCCTGATGGACTGACTGACCAATAACATGCCCAAACATGCTGAGAGACAGTACTGGTAAAACAAATATCTAAGTTATGCTGAAACAGATATATGTCCCATTATGAGTATAATGTATATCTGTTAGAAAAGTGTGGCTATAACTGATGCTGTTGAGATTTAACAATGCTAAAGGCCTGTGTGCTCACAGATGCCTGTTTAGAGATGCGTATTGCCTCAACAAGATGAGACTGTATTCTTTAATGGATAGAGAAATATGGATATGACACCAAGAAACAGAGTTCTGTATATGTGAAAGCCTGTATGAAATGTCTGTATAATGCTTTAACAGATGCTGTGGAAAGCACGAAAGAACATGATGATGACGACAATGATGATGGATATGTGGTTAGAGTATGCTGCTTAAGATGGTAATATTCATATATGTGGTATCTACTAAAAAGCCCATTAATGAGATGTAGAGAGATAAAGGTTCAGACATTACTAGAATGTATCATCCTAACAGCCATATGATGTAATGTAATGAATGTATGATGCCTTACGTGCAATTTAACATAAAGTAATGAAACTTAAGCACCCAGACATTGGTAAGTCTGTTTTCCCCTAAAGGGATGGTAGATGTTTCTGTATCTCTCAGTGCACATAATAAACAGCCAAAAAGATTACCAGACAGCCTGCTCATTTCCCATATAAATATTCAGAGATTTCAATACTTAATGCTTCAGAGGAGCATTCATATTAACTTGGCCTGTCTGGTTTAACCACCATTATGAATTGGGCATTCACGTGGTCATAAGGTGATGATGGAATCCTCAACACAATCCTAATTAGCTGGCAAGTGGCAAGGACTCTAAATTCCTCAGCTTTAATAGACAGGGATGGGGAACTACATCCATTTTATGTGGCTGAAAAGAAGAGCTAGTCAGGGCCCTTAATATTTTGCAGAAATTCCAAGTGGAATGTTTGTGAATTGTAGGCATTCTCAAGAATTGCTTAAAGTGGAGATATGTGGCCACGGTGCTGGTAGCATCCTCTTGCAGAATCGCAGAAGTATCCCATTATAGACTTTTCAGAGTTTTAGGCTAAAGAAAAGCCAGCATGACACGAACCTCTGCTTTCACAGATCTATTCTTTCATTCTGCACTATGTGGCAAAGGTCCTCCAAGTAGCTTCACATGTTCTAATAACGGAGTCCCACGAGAACACAGGATGGTATCTGTAACATTACTCTTATACCTCCTATCTTAACTCATCAATAACTAGGAGAGGAGCTGAAGCCAGCCCAAAGGGATGGGCCTTGTGTGCATTCCATACATGAATTCAGTGTCATAGACTATACATCTAGTATCAGAATCTCATCAGCACTTTGTGAAATTAAGCAAACTTCCCAATAAATTCAAGAGAAATTATCAACACATTTGTACTAGGATCTTGGAAATATTTACCATTAGAATGTACTACATACCTAATGTAAAGTTGCTCCTTTTTACAGTGCTTACATTGGATTTAGATGAATTGGCTGCAGGCTTAGATGAAGCAGTGTTGTTTGCTGAAGCTAGGAGATAAACAGACTAAGGTTAAACTTCTATTCCATTATGTGGATTACCAGATCTCCAAAGAACATCTTAAAAATGAGAGAAGCATTTCTCAAAAACTTCAGCAGAAACTACCGTCATGTATGCGCTGGGATCACAGAAATGCTTATCATAACAGTGTGCTACATACCTAAAGTATTCCAGTTGTTCTCGCGTTCTCTTTATGCCTTCTGTTTGGCTTTAATGAAAAGTTTGTCTTTATGGCTTTTAAGGGGCTTGGTACCTAACAGACCAATAGCCCAAATGATATGTTTACTACATACTAATTTATTAAATTTCTTATATTTATTTAACACAAGTTCTATACGTACTGTAAAATTAGATTAGAATATTGCAAAAACACAGTAGCCCTATATAGGCATATACATACAACAACACAAGTATGGCAAAAGGAGAGAGGGAGTAAGGGTACACATCCAACCCTACTCCCAACATTCTTATGGTAGTCCTAGAGATCTTGGCAAATTTAAGAAACAGCGCTCTCTTCACGTTTGTAGGTTTGACCTTCGCAAATTTGATTATTTGCGTGGTGTGCACACGCTTCCCCTATTCTTCTCCTCCCATTCCCTTGGATTTCGCCTGGCACAGAGAAGGAAGGCAAGCGCCCAGACAAAAGGCAAGGAAATGGGGAGGGAAAGCTCATGTGAGCCTTCATTCTCCTTTGGAGTTTTCCCTCTCCCATTGAAGCAGAGTTGCCTCTGACCCTGGCACTGAGAACTCACACCAAGGCAAAACGTAAAGGAATGGCGAGGGGGGAACACATGTGCACACCTTCCTTCCTTCTTCTGTCTGGAGCTCCCCGCCATTCCCTTGCATCTGGTCCTGATGAGCAAAAGGCAAGGGAATGGGAGAGGGATCTTTGGGGGGGCGGAGTTATCTGCAGTTCTTCCACTTTTGCAAGGGTTCCATGCCCCAAACAAAGTGGAGGGGCCACTGTAGTACAAAAATTTAAAACAGATTTTATAAACATGTGCAAACAAATGTGGTCATATGACTCCTGAGATCAGAAACTCTGCCTTATCAGCTGCATGTACTTAGAAAAATATTTTCAGACATTTGCACTGCAAGTATCAAGATGTACAGTCAGCCCTCCACTTTGCTAGAATGATGGGTGCAGAATCCTTGCAAATATGGAAAATCACAAATACTAAAATGTGCATGTATCTCGATGGGAAGGAAGCCAAGGCACAGTGGAAAGAACGGGCATCCAGGGTTAAACCAGGTCAGGAAAATGGGGCTGTTGGCACAGTGACCCCATATTTCCTCTTTCTTGCCTATCTCTTTCCTTGGGTGTGGTGAGACACTAGGAAAGGGTTTGTGGTGCTGAGAAACTGGAGTACAACCCATCGTTAGCTGGACAGGCAGCAGTTGGTGATGGTGGAGGAGGAGGAAGAAGAGGACCAGAGGTGAGTTTTTAAAAATCTATATGGCCTGATTGGAGCTGCTGAGAGATAAGTTTCCCTAGAAAAGAAAAACCTGAGGTGGGGAGGCAGGGGTTGAACAAACTCACAAATAATCAAATCTATGAAAGTCAAACCTGCAAATGTGGAGGCCTGACTGTATAAGGGCATCTCGGAACAAAGAACTGCCTTATACATCTTCATACTTGGCAGTGCAAAAGTTTGAAAATCATTTTTGATTAGTTTGTGTTGCTGGCCAAAACTAGCACAAACCAAGAAATAATAAGTTAATAAAATCTACTTCCATATACCAACAGAGTGGTAAAATATATAACAAAAACTAACAAAAACAATCAGCAGGCAGAAGCACTACAACAAGAACTAAAGGAATAGATATGATTTTTTAAATTAATTTTTAAAATGTTTTAAATGCCCAAGAGCTCCAAGACACATCTCAGCACTGTGCTGAAAAGATGGCAATATAGCGATGAGGGAAACATCCTTAGGGAAAGCATTTCAAAGCAGAGAGCGCAGATTCTATTGAGAGAGGCTACTTGTTGCCACCCTACAAACCTCAGGCTGAGAGGCATTCAAAGCTTCTGTGAATAATCATAAGGCGTGGGTTGCTAAAAATGAGAGGAGTCATCCAGGGTCCTCAACTGTGCAGTGATTTATCAGTCAAACAAAAAACTTTGAATTGGTAGAAGGAATAAACTGGAAGCCAGTAAAAGCAAGAAAGGACAAGTCTAATGAGATCATAATGTTGGCTCCAATTAAAACTTTAGAAGCATCTTTTGCATCAGCTGGAGTTTCAAGAGTCTCAGTCTGAACAAGTTCCAAAGGAAGTCCCATGTACCACATATTACAGTAGTGCCGGAAGGAAGTTACTTGTCTGGGTAGTGTTGTAACTAGGATACCTACCATGACTGGTGAAAGGGACTCTACACTACAAAGGCCAACTTAAGTCTCTAAAAACAGTGATGACTACAGAAGTATCTCCAAATTATATCCTTGGTCTTTCAGGAGAAGTGACACCCCATCTTCCCTAGAAAATCAGTTGGAAGAAGCACTCATTACAAATGACTAAAATTTATTTGTCTCCAATTAATCTGTTTGTTAGTCCCCATGTAGCCTGATATTGCAGCAAGGTTCAACATTCCTACAGATTCATCTGCATGTGGAGTAATCAAATTGTGTGTCATAAGCACACTGGTGACAGTTCATTCCAGCCCTCTTCCCATGATCTCAATTAGTAGTTTCATGTGCAAGTTAAACAGAAACTTATGAGACCTCAAAGTCCAAGATGCCATGAAGCCCTGCAAAATACTTTAGTGCTACTTTCTGAAAAAAGACATTTACGACAAGATCAAAATCACTGCAAAGAACTTCTGGTCATATTCAACTTAACAGCTGCTCCAGCAGGATAATAAGGCTAACAGTATCAAAAGATGGGCAGAGGGCAAGAGAAATCAGCAGGATCATGATATTCCACCTCTCTTCTTACAGAGATCCTCCAACAGGGTGATCAAAGACACTTCAGTGGCCTAACCACATCTAGGTCCTGAATGAAATGGACTCAGAAAATCAGTCTCATCAGGAAAAGAGATTCCACTGGAACCTCAGGAAGAACTTTCTGATGGTCAGAGCTGTCCAGCAGTAGAATATGCTGCCTCAGGGTGTGGTGGAGTCTCCTTTGGAGATTTTTAAGCAGAGGCTGGATGGCCATCTGCCAGGAGTGCTTTGATGTGGTTCCTGCATGGCAGGAGGGGTTGGACTCGATGGCCCCTGTGGTCTCTTCCAACTCTATTGTTCTATGATTCTAAGAGAGTCTGGAAACAGCCATCACAGTGGAACACTGTCAAACACACGGCTAAGGACGAAACATTTACCAATGTCCATAATTATCACACTAAGGTCTGTGTCTTGTGACAACTTCTTCTTGAGTGGTCTACTACTATCTTTTTAAGAAAGCTGGGAACATGCTGCTCCTCAAAGAAGACATGATAATCTCTTGGTACCAATGAGCTGCCCTCTCCTTAACAGGTGTGTCAAGCAAACATGTGGTCAGCTGAACACAAAAAAAATCTTGCACTCCCATACTGAAATTCACCTAATGATACAAGACATGATGGTAGTGTGGACAAAGATTGGCCTGTACCAACTGCACAGTCCAAATCACAACAAGTGATTTTGCCCTTATTATGTCAAATAAGCAAATCACAATGTGCCATTACGGTTACTACCTCCTCACCATTGGAACCAGGTTGTAAAGGGCCTCCAAATACTCAGAAAAGCTCCACTGGGCAATTCTGCTAGGAAGCAATGTTGATGTAAAAAAGTTCTTCTTCACTCTGAATCATGCCACGAAGTAGGCTCAGTATTCTCTGTAATGTTTGATTGTTTTCTCTCTGAATTTTCCTCCATTTCTATTCCAGGTGCTGCATTGCCTTTAGTTTCAGTGCATATCAAGGAAGTGAATAGGCTCTTGTAAGGAGAGGCTGCTTTGGAGCAATGACAACTATCAGGATTTCTTCATCCCACATATTGCCTAGGGCATGGACAGTTGTATCAAACACAAAACTGCTGACAGACATCCAGAATCCATCCGCCTCTGTGGGCAAACCATCCCTATATAGGACTTCATAAATCATAGCTACAATTCAAAGTGCTGGTTATGACCTATAAAGCTCTATATGGCTTAGGCCCAGCTATCTGACAAACCGTATCTCCCCATATGAGCCTGCCCAGGTCTTGAAAGCAGGTGAATTTTTCAAATTGTTTTAATGTTGTGAATAGTTTAATTCTATGTTAACATTCCTTTTTTACATTTTTAATTGTATTCCATTTGCTTTAAATTGTAAGGTGCCTTGAGTCCCAATTTTGGGAGACGGGTGGAATATAAACAAAGATCAGGAAGAGGAGAGGAATTCATCTTGTGGAAAGGCACAGCCATTCTAAGTCAAATTTTCACCAAGAAGTATGCAATCAATTTTTAAATCTCCCACCTCAGTCTCATCCAGTGCTTCTCCTGCTACATCTGCTGAGTTACTGATACAGTGGGGCAAGCCTATAGTTGTTACATTAGCAATTAAATCCTGAGCTGCTCCAGATCTGCTGGCCTCAGCACAGATGATCTCAAGTCTCCCAAGAACAATAATCTCTGAAAAGTCCAAGACGGCCTTCCTCAGCTCATGCTTCTAGGCAGTGGAGCAGCCTGAATATGAGCACAATCCACAATCTGCCCCATTCCCCTGAAGCAAGATACAAACAATTCAGACTGGCCTTATTTAGATAGGAAAGCTGGACAGAGAAAGAAAGAATAGGAGAGATGGAACTCCTATAGACCACAGTAATACTCCCTCTTGGATATTCGAAAGCCTCAGATGTACATAACACAATGGTCTCCTCTGCCAGAGTCAAATCACAAATGAGGGCAAGTTTATTATGAACTAATGTGGCACTCAACAGCAGTACCAGAAGACATGAGGGCAGGCTGATTAGACAATCTGGAAGATCTGTAAATAACTGCAGTAGTGGGCAAACTTCAGAGTTGCAAAGTCTTTTTTTTTTTAAACCAGTGGGCCAATAACTGGAACTAGGCTCAATTTAAAGGTTTAGACATGTAGACATACACAAGAATAAGGCACATGATGTCTCTGATGGCATACTCTTTACAAATAGACATCACCATTATCAGAACTGAGCTTACAAGTGCTTCCACATAACCCACTCCCAGTCTTCTCTAAAGCATTCTTTTTCAGCAACTGGGAGTCACTGCTATATATCACATTAAGACCTGTTTGGCCACTCCTGGATTATTATGCATCTCCGATATGAAATCTCCCTAGAACCTCTTAAAGCGAGGCAAGACAATCCCAATGGAAATTAACATCATGCGTACACTAGGATTCTGGAAAATAAGTTTGGATTACATACCTAAAATAATCAAATTTCTCTTCTGTACTCTGTGGATGTTTGATTTCTGTTCTGTAGCACTCACAGATTCAGATGTCTTGGTCACAGGCCCAATCAAAGTGGTTCTGGAAACTGAAGTCCACAGATATATAGTCTACAGTTAAAAAGAACTTCAAAATACACATTCACTATTGCAGACTACTACACATCTCATATTTGAATCTCTTTCTGAACTTTAAAAATGAGACTAGCAAGTTCCAAGAATTTGAGTATTCATCTACTTGAATGTCAGAAATGTTTACCCCTACCTGTAGGGATCAAGCTGCCTCGTACTTCATACTTTGTTGTTTCCTTTTCAGTACTGATCGGAAGAGTTTTGCATTCAGGCGGTGCAGTGAGTTTAGTCACAGGCTCACCTAAACTGGTGGGTTTATCTGAAGCAAGAGTCAACACGGCAAAATTTAAAATACTTAAAATTCTTATTTTTGGGCTATTTTTATTATTTTTAGGCTTTTATTATTTTTAGCCTATTATCCTGCAAAGATTAAAATATGTTGGTCATATCTTTGCAGGACCTCTAAAACCAAGACAATTAAGTGCCAAGGATTTCAAATGAAGACAGCATATTTGTTGCAACGACTTCAGGAGAAACAATAATCTTCTATATAACAGGATCCCAGCTGGCATAAAAAGTTCTGCTTAAACCTTATCCAAAGTATTCAAGCTGCTCTCTTGTACTTCATGGTCCGTTGTTTCATGTCTGGGACTGTTCACATGAGCTTCTGGTTCAAATGATTTACTGGGCTCTATAACAATCTCATTAAGATTGGTACTTTTACCTGAACCCAAGAGTCACATTATTTCATTATTTTTTAAAAAAAACATTATTTTGGTTCAGATTTTGTTTTTAAACTACTATGTATTTCATATTTTAATCTTTTCTGGAGCTCTTTACTCCAAGGGAAGGAAGCAGCAAAGATTTTGGTTGAAATTAACAGGATGCATTCAACACAATCACAGCCTACACATTTTTTTAATGTTAAAAACTATACTACATATTCGAAGTATTCAAACTGTTGCTTTGTGCATTGTGAATTGTTGTTTCCTACTTGGGACTAGTCACACAAGACTTGCCTTCAGTGGACTCAGTTAGCTTAGTTACAGATTTATTCAAACTGGTGCTTTTATCTAAGACACTCAAATATTTCACTTTTTTTTAAAAAAAATGTATTTTTGATTTGCATTCCATTTAAAAAAAATATCTAACATTTTAATCTTCTTAAAACCACGACATGAAACTACAAAGAATTCAGCAGAGATTTCAGTGGAAATTATCAGTATGTATGTAACAGTCTACATGCAACTTTCTTGTGTTAAAATGATATTACATACACAAAGTATTCAAGTTGGCCCCTTGTACTTCATGGTTTGTTGTCTCCTGTTTGACACCATTGACACAAGATTCATGTTCAGAAGATTCACTATTGCATTCACTATGGCAGACTACACACATCTCATATTTGAATCTCTTTCTAACTTTAAAAATGAGAACCCTAGCAAGTTCCAAGAATTTGAGTATTCATCTACTTGAATGTCAGAAATGTTTACCCCTACCTTAGGGATTCAAGCTGCCTCGTACTTCATACTTTGTTGTTTCCTTTTCAGTACTGATCGGAAGAGTTTTGCATTCAGGCGGTGCAGTGAGTTTAGTCACAGGCTCACCTTAAACTGGTGGGTTTACCTGAAGCAAGAGTCAACACGGCAAACTTTAAAATACTTAAAATTCTTATTTTTAGGCTTTTATTATTTTTAGTCTATTACCCTGCAAAGATTAAAATATGTTGGTCATATCTTTGCAGGACCTCTTAAAACCAAGACAATTAAGTGGCCAAAGGACTTTCAAATGAAGACAGCACTTTGTTGCAACGATTTCAGGAGAAACAATAATCTTCTATATAACAGGATCCCAGCTGGCATAAAAAGTTCTGCTTAAACCTTATCCAAAGTATTCAAGCTGCTCTCTTGTACTTCATGGTCCGTTGTTTCATGTCTGGGACTGTTCACATGAGCTTCTGGTTCAAATGACTTACTGGGCTCTATAACAATCTCATTAAGATTGGTACTTTTACCTGAACCCAAGAGTCACATTATTTCATTATTTTTTAAAAAACATTATTTTGGTTCAGATTTTGTTTTTAAACTACTATGTATTTCATATTTTAATCTTTTCTGGAGCTCTTTACTCCAAGGGAAGGAAGCAGCAAAGATTTTGGTTGAAATTAACAGGATGCATTCAACACAATCACAGCCTACACATTTTTTTAATGTTAAAAACTATACTACATATTCGAAGTATTCAAACTGTTGCTTTGTGCATTGTGAATTGTTGTTTCCTACTTGGGACTAGTCACACAAGACTTGCCTTCAGTGGACTCAGTTAGCTTAGTTACAGATTTATTCAAACTGGTGCTTTTATCTAAGACACTCAAATATTTCACTTTTTTTAAAAAAAAATGTATTTTTGATTTGCATTCCATTTAAAAAAAATATCTAACATTTTAATCTTCTTAAAATCAAGACATGAAACTACAAAGAATTCAGCAGAGATTTCAGTGGAAATTATCAGTATGTACGTAACAGTCTACATGCAACTTTCTTGTGTTAAAATGATATTACATACACAAAGTATTCAAGTTGGCCCCTTGTACTTCATGGTTTGTTGTCTCCTGTTTGACACCATTGACACAAGAGTCATGTTCAGAAGATTTAGAGAGGTCAGTTTTGGTATCAGACCAGACAGCATGGTAACCTGCAATCAACCAACAATTCAAAATGTTAAGAATGTATTTCACATTTAACCATTCTATGGACTACTATGGAGCTCAAGCTGCTCTTTAGAATTTCTTAAAATGTGTTGCTTAAGATGAATTATCTGAGGAACACAAGAAAAAATATAGAAGCTACTCAGAAAATAGTAATTTGTGAAATTAGACATCTGAATATTTGTCAAATTTCTCTTTCATATCACTATCCAATTACAGGGTTATTCAAAACCCCAAAAAAGGTCTGAAAACATATACCCACTTTTTTCCCTGAAAAATAATTTTCAAAGATAGGGTGTGTCTTATATGCCAGTGGGTCTTTTTTCCTAAGCATTTTGCCACAATGCAAGTTCTCAGCACAAAGGCAAAATGCGCTAGAAAGCAAGGGGAAGCTCCGGAGGGGGAAAGGAACCCTTCTAGCTTCCCCCATCCCCACTCTACCTTATGTTTTGAATGGGAAGAGAAAAGTGGTAGCTCCAGAGGGGGGAAAAGAAAGTTCATACAGCCTTCTTCTTGCCCCTCCAGAGCACCTTCCTTTCCCTTCCCCTGCAAACCAGAGAGGAAAAGGAAGGGGAAGAAACATCCTGGGAACTTTCTTTCCTTGTCTTTAGTGCTCCCTCCTTTCTCTTCCCCTGCAAACTGGAGGGGAAAGAAAGATCTTAGGAACTTCCTTTACCCACCTCTGGTGCTTCCTATTTTCCCTTCCCCTACAAACTAGAGGGGAAAGAAAGATCCTAGGAACTTTCTTTCCCTGCCTCTGGAGTACCTTCCTCTGCAAAACGGAGGGGAAGGGGAACAGGAGAAGTTACGATATTTTTTTTTAACTAGTTATTTTCTCCAGTTTTTTCCCCCCAGAAAAAAAAACATTTTAAAATGGAGTGTGTCTTGTATGCTGGTGCATCTTACATGCTGGCAAATATGGTATTCAAATTTTAGCAATAGAACTGCTTCTTAGATACTTCTACAGCAGGCATGGGCAACAAGCAGATGCTGAAGGTCCACCTTGCCATGGCAAGGAAACTGGAGGGCTGCAACTTCCCACTGTCACTCTTATACCTCAAAAATCTTATACTTCAAAAATTTGGAGGGATAAAAGAAATACTCTTTTTCTCCCAAACAGTACCCCACCCCTAACTCATCTTTTTAAGGTCTCTAGGGAAGATTCTTCAGCTCATACACGTTATTTCAAAACAGGAGTCTGATCACTTCTTGAATCAAAAATAGGCCTAACTAAGGCCTCTCAGAGGCCTAAAAAAGTTAAACCTCCAATATTCAATCACATAGTCAAACAGCAGAGAGAGGCTCCACCAGCTGTAAAACAGCACTTTATAGCCCTGTTAAGGCAAAAAAAAGTTCCAAAATGATGCATTGTGAATCCTGAGGGCTGCAAAAATGGATTTGAGGCCACATTTGTGTAAAATACTAACTTTAACTGACTTGTGTATGATTCTACTCACAGGTGGATAGTTATAAAGTAATAACCCTGAAATGTTTTCAACCCAATTGAACAGGAATTATATATTTTTTAAAAAATACTCATTTTCATCTTCTTTCTCCATCCTTTTGTAAACACAAGAATGAGGGTTTTTTTTTTTAAATGAATCTTTACATTGCTTTAACATCCTTTTGCTAAAGAACAGGGTAGCATTTTAAGTGAAGCAATAATTGTAGATGTGAATTCTCTAACAATAAAAAAAACTTAGAAAAGCTAGCACCATTTATGAAACCTCTTTTGCTGCATATTACAGTCAGCCCTCCATATCTGCTAGTGTTAGGGACATTAGGACCATTGCAAAAGTGGAAAAACTAAAAATATACAAAATCTGTGGGAAAGAGGCTGAGGCATGGTGGGTAGAGTGGGCACCCATGGTCCAAAGCAGGTCAGTGGGTTGGTATAGTGGCCCTATACTTCATCTCTTGCCCATCTCCTTCCTTGGGTGTGTGTGGGGCATTGGGAAAGGTTTGTGGTGCTGAGAAATTGGCTGTGATTTGTCCTTAGTTGGCCAGGCAGCAGATGATGGAGGAGGGGAAGGACCAAAGGTAGTTTTTAAAGGGCTGTATGGTCTAATCTGAGCCACTGAGAGGGAAGTTTCCCCACAAAAGAAGAGACAGAAGTTGGGGGTGGCAGGGATTGAAGAAATTCACAAATATTCAAATTTGTGAAAGTGAAACCCACAAATGTGAAAGGCCAACTGTACTACAAAACAAACAATGGTGGCAACTCAATGGAAAACATGGAAATTCAGAAAATACACTGAAAAAAGAGTTACCCTTCAGCTTACTGTGTCAGCCATCATTCTGATTAGCTGCATGCAGCAGATTTTAAATATTACCAATAGGAAACCCCTAAAGAAATCTTCACAAGTGTAGTGCACATGTCAATATTGCTTTCCTGTTTCTGAATTAATTATGAATTCTGAATGAATTCTGAATTATTATGCATTATTAGCACTACAGAAACGAGCATGGGTAAATCTAATGCAGAGGTAAACATCTCTAGAGGTCTGAGGGCAATTCTTTGTCACAGGATTCCCCAAGAGTTGTACCAAGCCTACAGATAAGCAAAGAAAAGCAACGAAAAATTAAAAATCAAACACAGAAGAGGCTGGACATCTCCTCTTGACTATAACCGACGGCTGATCACACCTATGTCAATTTTGAGGAGTAGGCAAGAAGGTACTGGGACAAAGATTAGCACAGAGTACAAAAAGAGCCTGGGGGGACACACTTTTCTCACCACAATGTAATGCTAAATTATAATGTAGTGCTTTGTGACTGAGACAAATATTACAAACAGCATAACAGATTGGGGTTTTTTTCCTATGCTATGCTATGAAGAAATAATGATAGCCTTATTATAAACAGTGAATATTTTTGCTTCTCTGTCTAGATTCTCTCTAGAGTCAACTCTATGATCAGCTGTTTCCAATTGCTTGGAATGAATGGTGAGGAGATGGTGTTTGTCTCTTTATAATGAGGCCCAAGAAGCACAAGGTGATAATTCCCAATACTTCTTATTCTGTGAGGAGGAAAAAGCTATGACCATTGTATCAAAATTTATACTCAGTCACTTACATAACTGAAAATCACGGTTCATCAGGTGGAACACAAAGACTCACACACAGAATCAGAGCAGGGCTTGTAGTCACCCATATATTGTTTGACTAAAGACTCAATCAGTCCTAGGCAGTGTACTCCATGATGAGTAATGACGCTCCAGTCCAACAACATTTGGAGGGCCACAACTTGATCACTACTGAATCAGTAGGCAAAAAAACAATGTGACCACTGCATTATAATTTTCCTACATTACTCATTAAGATAAGTTTAAGTACAGGCTCTGGCCAAGATGGGCCACTGTTAGTAGCATGATTCACGGGCTGTTCTAGCCTTGCAGGATTTTTTTTATCTTTAAGCATATAAAGATACATAATGATTCCATAAGGGCAGAAACACAATCTCCTGGATAACGCCCCCAGCTCAGGACTGGATTGGGGTACCATCTGACAGAGATGCACTCCCTAGAAATTACAACATTCCCCACTGCAAAGCTGAAGGACCACAAGATTCATTAATGCTGGCTAAAAAGAAGCTTCTCCAAACAAAGATTTATAATTTCATTAAAGAACCTTGGATAGTCCATGCCCAACAGGAAAGGAGAAACACCCTGCTTAATTGGTGATTTATTATGCTTGCCTGAGTACGAACAATTGCCGTCATAAATATTTGAAATCCAGGCTCTACTGATAAAGTACTTGAAAAGTGAAGCTTCCTCTTTTGAGAGAGAGACAGACAGCAAAGTGCTTAAAAAATGAAGATTAAACTAAGTGGCAATTTGGACTGAAAATAAAAAATAGATTTAGCATCTCCAGGATTTAAACAATTAAAAGGTTTGTATGGAACTTTATTTTAGAAAAGGGGAAATATATCATTTGTCAGTTTATAAGACACACTTCTTTTCATAAAAAATACCATCTGAAAATGGGGTGCATCTTATATGCCAGTGCATCTTATACACCAGCAAATACAGATAACTCTCATAGGGGCTAAATGCACAGGAAAGGAAACGTGAGCAAAAGGAGCTCACGCAACACCTCCTTTTGCTCCCCCTCCCTTTCCTATGCATTTTGCCTGGGTGGGGAGAACTCTCTGCTGAGGCAAAATGCACAGGAAAGGGAGGGGGAGCAAAGGAGTGCTTCTGAGAGCCTTCCCACCCCCACTTCTGTTTTGCCTGGGTGAGAGAACTCCCTGCCAAGGCAAAACGCATAGGAAAGGAAGGGGGGAGCAAAAAAAAAATGCTCCTGAGAGCCTTTCCCATCCCTCTTCTCTTATGTTTTGCCTGAGTGAGAGAACTCCCTGCCAATGTAAAATGCATAAGAAAAAGAGGTGGAGTGAATGGAGTGTTTTGCCCAGGCAAAACAGAAGGAAGGAAGTGGCAGAAGGCTCTCACAAGCACTCCTTTCACTCCCCCTCTCTTTCCTACGCATTTTGCCTCAGCAGGGTACCAAAACAAAGTTTTCCTGAAAAATACCCCTTGGAAAAGGGTGTGTGTCTTATATGCCAATGTGTTTCATATGCCGGCAAACATGGTAAATACTGCCTCTGATGCCATAACCTAAGCAACGAGTGATTTATAAGAAGTTGTAAATATGGCCAAAAGAAAAATGTCCAGACTTGGGTTAGATGAGACTGACTCCATGCTTACCGAAACTCAAGCCTTAATACCCAAGATGTCTAACTAGATTTCAAATTTGAAGAAATATGTGGCAGAAAGTAATAGGAATTTAGAACACAAACTGGACTTAAAGATGTGAGTCTGAATTCTGTTGCTAGTTCCAAGTAGTGTGATAGATGATGCCACTGTGATTGAGGAGCAACTGATTGTGCCTGGGACCAAGCCAGTGAGTGGGACAGATGATGCCTCTGAGATCAAGGAGCAACTGACTGGGTCAAGGACTGGGCCAGTGAATGAGCAAATCAACTTGCAAATATCCCCCACACTGGAAGGTCAAACAGAGACAGAGTTGCCCCAGCCAGCTCATGATGGAGAGGGAACCAGCAGTGATGCAGAGGAGTGGCAGCCACCTGTGCCCATCAGCCCTCAATCACGAAGAAGGCTGAAACAGGCTGCTCAGGGGGAGGCTGCATGGACTAGGTTGAGGAAACAATAACAAGCAGCACCTGTTCACAGCAGCTATTTAAGTCTGCCGGCATGGCTGCTCTTTGCTTGCAGCACATTACTAGCAAGCCCTCATGCCCTTTGTGTCTCCTGCTCCCTGAAACCCTCCGGACAGATCTCTGCCTCCTGAACCTTTGGACTGGACCTTGAGCTGGCATTTTCCTTGTGTTTGGTATATTTGAACTCTCCCTGAAAGTATTCCTGACCTCCCTCCTCCCTTGCTGGCTGCAGCTCAGCAGGGGGAGATTCCTGACAAGTAGAGTTAGACCTATGGAATGAACAGGACTTTCCACAATGAGTCTACTCTATTTTGGGTTAACCAACAGGAATCTAGCCACACTAGTGCCAAATTTGGACATATCTAGGGTAGTGAAGTGTTCCTGTGTGATGCCAGGAGTGTACTCATGTTTGTTTCCCTGGATCTGCCCTTGTGTTTTATTTTGTTTTTCAAACCATGGAACTTTTTTTTTACTCCACTGACAAGAAGGGGGAAAAAGTCACCCTAAAGGCAAAAATCAATATATTTCTACTCAAAAAGGACCCCCTTATCCCAGGCTTACTTTGTTTTTTAAAGAGAAAACTCAATCTGGACACTTAAATTACTTTCTCTGGATCAGTTTTTGTTATTTTTAAAATAACAGTACATTACACTGGCTTGGACAAAAATGTACTCCAACAATATTCTATGACATTGTGAAATAACACTATAAAAGGATGAACTTTGGGGATCTTGTCTACTACTGTACAGATAACAATGTCTTAAGCTTGCAGGTCTACTTCTATGTAAATTCTGCAATAAAAAGACAAGATTTTGCCCCATCAGTTCAAGAAGAAGGGTAGAAAAGTCTTCTCTTACTTTCGTCACACTCCTCTATCGCCAAAGCAGCTTGGGATGACTTTGAGAATGCTATGTAGGCCACATTATTAGACTCTCCAACAATGTTGTTCTTTATGATGAAATACAAAGTAAGTTCTCCATAAACCTATACATACATATATTAAAAAAATCAGATGAAACAATATTGCAGTTATTTAAAACTAGATACAAAAATGGCATGCTATGCATTTAATAGTCTTTGAGCAGACTAAGAAAATACTGTGGGAACAATGATCAGTTCTGATGCCATATCAGTACCTTAAATTCATCCTTCAGCATCGTTTCATCAAAAGTCTTTGGAACTTTGACTCGGATTTGAACCGGCTGTTTAAAGTCCGGAAATGCTCGCTTTCCAGAAGCTCTGCTTTGTGCCAAAAATATCTAAATTGGAAAGAATAACAATGAAATAAGACGAAAATGATATTATTTCAGTTCAGACAATTTAACAAAGTTCAGATTGTGCTGATTACCAAACCACAAACTGAAACCAAAGGGGCCTGATACTCACACACCACTCACTGACCTGGCACAAATTCTGTTCCACAGTCAGTGAGGGAGAGTACTGCTATATTTCTCCACAGGGAAAAAATACCATATCTGGGAACATATAAACACTAGAATTTTTTTCCAGAACATTTTCTGATGATTTTTTTTTTTTGGCAGAAAAAAAAATCCATATTTTGTATGTGTGTTGTCCAGGCTGTTGGACTACAACCAATCATACTAGGTAACCTAAATCTAGGATACGAAATCCTAGCTATTCTTCTAAGGAAACAACCCCTAATGCTCAGAGAAAGACTAACAAATGAATCCACTGCTAAGCAGGTTTCTAATTCGCAGCATAAGCTGCCTCTTTCTGCAGACTCACATACAGCCTTTAAAGAAAGAAAATATTCAACCAGTTGTACTGAATCAATTTTTTTAGCATCTTGAAATGGAACTAATAAACAGTGCAGAGTGAATCAGTGAAGCTGAAGGTAGTACAGTTACAGTTCAGCAAAGAAAAGTTAAATAGGTGACCTAAGAGGTAACAGGTATTTGTCCTTTTATAAAGTTTTTTCCCCCAGAGGTAATCATTTTTGTTAAATATACAGGAAGTCTGTAAGGCAAGAGGCTATGCTGGCAGCACCAGTGCTGCTGTTAGGTTCCCCATCTCGGACAGGCTTTTACTGAGGAGTCAGACTAAATGTGCCCATCAGCTATCAGGAAGCAGCAGTCTTGGGGGATGACATTGATGGAGGTCCCTCAGAGACAACAGCAGGGGCAGCATAGCTCACTTATGACAGTACTGTGCAGAAGGAGGCACAGTAAATTCCTTTTGAATGTCTTTTACCATGGAAGCCTTATGATGACACAATCCAAAATGAAACAAGAAATAGTGCCAGAAAATGAATTTGCCAGGTCAGATGGCACACACTACTGGGGAAGAGAAAGGACAATTACAAGTAGTGCTGTGGTAAATGATGCAGTTAGTCTCAGTAGAAAAGGATATTCATCTGTTAACAAGCTCAGAGGAGAAAGAAAGTTGCGCAACACATATTAGGAGAAGCTAAATGTAGTAAAACAAGAAACTGAATGTATAAATATTGCAATCCTTGAGGTGAGCAAGCTAAAGTGGGCAGGAACAAGACGTTTTGAATCAGGTAATTACACAGTATTTTACTCAGGAAATGAAAAATCTATGAAGAAATCGGGTGGCATTTATAGCGAGGAGAGAGAGACCAAAAGCAGTTGAAGGATAAAATGCAAAATCTGACTAAATCATGTCAATAAGAATTCAGGGAAAACCCATCAATACAACCAAAATCCAAGTTTATGCTCCAACTATAAAGGCAGTAGAAGAAGAAATGGAAGGATTCTATGCAGGAGTCTAAGTGGAAACTGATCACACAACAAAACAGTACTTTTTGTTAATCATAGGCGATTGGAATGCAAAAGTAGGAAATGAAGCAGAATGAAAGACTGTAGGAAGATTTGGCCTAAGATCACAAAATAAAGCAGGAGATCAACTAACTGAATTTTGTGAGGACAACAGTTTGTTCATTGTGAACACATTCTTCAAGCAACTCAAGAAGCACCTGTATACATGGACACTACCTGATGGCCAATACAGAAAACAAATACAGTGGCACATCCACTTTCATGAGAGCTTGGGGTGCAGAACTCTCATCAAAGTGGAAAAATCGCAAATAATCCCCCCTATTCCCATGCCTTTTCCCCTGGCACACGTGCCTTCCTTCTCTGAACACAGGCAAAAGGCCAGGGAATGGGGGAGGTGCATGTGCCTCCCCTCCCCATATTCCCTTGCCTTTTGCCCCAGTACATGTTCTCTGAGCCCTGGTAAAAGGCAAGGGAATGTGGGGGAAGGCAAGTGCACACCTTCCTTCTCTGTGTACATTGCTCCTCGCTTGCATTCCCTTCCCCTTTGTCCTGGCACACATTCTCTATGTCCTGGCAAAAGACAAGGAAATGTGCGGAAAGGCATATGTGCACCTTCCTTCTCTGTGTGTGATGCTCCCCCTCCTTTTGCCTAAGTGCAGAGAAAGAAGGCATGCCAACAGTGCAAAAGGCAAGGAAGTGGGAGGAGAAGTATGCGGGGAAAGCATGCACACTCCTTGCAAATAATCAAATTTGCAAGGTCAAACCCACAAATGTGGAGGGAGGACTGTATACTACATAATTGGAAGCAGAACATGGAAAAGCACTGTTCTCTCTGTAAAAACAAGATAGGAATGGATTGTGGCACACACCATGAAATACTAATAGCAAAAGTTGGAGTAAAGCTAAAGAAGACTAAATCAACCATCTTGCTGAAATACAACCTGAAGAGCATCCCTATAGAATTCAAAGATAATGTGAAAAATAGATTTGCACTATTAAGCTTAACTGACTGGAAGCCAGAAGAACTCTGGACAAAGTTAGGGACACTGTCAAAGAGGAATGTAAAAAGACCCTCTGTAGTAAAAAACCAAAACAAGGAGCCTCAACAATTGACAGCTGAAACACTTCAAGCAGCTAAGGACAGACAAGAAGCAAAAGTAAAAGGTGAAAGAAACAGAGTCAGAACCGTGAACGCAACTACTCAATGATTTGTGTGCAGGGAATAAGGAGAACTACCATAATAATCAATGCAGAGAAACAGAAGATGACAACAAAAAATGAAGATGAAGAGGCCTCTTCCACAAGATCCAAAAATGAAAAAGAATGTTAAACCAAGAGTGGGGATGCTCTACGATCATCAGGGGAACACATTACATAACCAACTAGAAATAAAGAGTCAATGGAAACAATACATGGAAGAACTATATAGAAAAGATGAAAGGCTGACAGATTCATTCAAGGAAGAACCATATGAAGACGAACTGCCCATTTTAGAAAAGGAAGTAAAAGCTACACTCAGAGCACTTGGGAGAAATAGATTACCAGGAACAGATGGTATGTCAATAGAACTGCTTCAATCTACAAAGACAGAATCTACTCTAGATCTAACTAAACTCTGTCAACAAATATTTAAAAAAAAAAGAAAAGAATGGCCCACAGATTGGAAATGCTCAAGATACATTCTAAATCCCATGAAAAGGGACACCAAGGATTGCAGTAATCATAGAACCATTGCATTAATTTCCATGCAAGCAAATTCATCCTCAAATTGTACGACAAAGACTTCTACTATATGTGGAACAAGAAATGCCTGATGTCCAAGCTGGATTCAGAAAAGAAAGAGACACTGGGGTCAGATTGCAAACATATGAAGGATAATGGAGTGCATCAAAGAATTTCAAAAGAAAATCAGCCTGTGCTTCATTGCTTATAGCAAAGCCTTTGATTGTGTAGATCATGAAAAAGTATGGATTATTCTTAAAAGAAATGGGTGTGCTACAACATTTGATTGTCCTGATGCATAAGTTATATGCAGGACAAGAGGCTACCATTAGGACAGAATATGGAGAAACAGAAGGGTTTCCAACTGGCAAGGGGGTCAGCAAGGCTGCATTTTATCTGTTTAACTTGTATGCAGAACACATCATATGTAAAGTAGGATCAGATCTGGAGGAAAGAAGTGCAAAATAGGAGAAAGAAACATCAACAATTTATGATACGCAGACTACTAGCAGAAAAAAGCAACAACTTGGAACAATTACTAATGAAAGTCAAGGCGGAAGGTGCAAAGTCTGGTTTACAGCTGAACAAAAATACTAGTACTAATACCAAGAAGAAGAAGAAGGAGGAGGAGGAGGAGGAGGAGAAGGAGAAGAAGAAGAAATAAGAAAACAAAAATTATGACTACAAATGATTTACATAACCTTAAAGCAGACAATGAAAGCACTGAAATAGTTCTAGATTACCTTGGCTCAGTCATTAATCAGAACGGAGACTGGAGTCAAGAAATCGAAAGACTAGGACTTGGAAGGGCAGCTATGAAGGAACTAGACAAGATCCTGAAGTGCAAGGATATATCATTGAATACTAAAGTGAAGATTGTCCATGCCATTGTATTTCTGACTTCTATGTACGGGTATGAAAGCTAGACAGTGAAAAATGCTGATAGGAAGAAAATAAACTCATTTGAAATGTGGTGCTGGAGAGGAGTTCTACAGATAGCACAGACAATTAAAAAGACAAATTAATGGGTCCTAGAGCAAATCAAGCCTGAACTGGCCCCAGAAGCCAAGATGACTAAACTGAGGCTGCCATACTTGGGCCATATCATAAAAAGACCTTGCTCACTAGAAAAGACAATAAACCTTGGTAAGGAAGACGACAGTAGGAAAAGAGGCAGACCGCACTACAGATGGATCGACTCAATCAATCCACCAGTTCCTCAATCTGCAAGGCCTGAGCAGGGTCATAACTTGCAGCAGTTAACAACAATAAAATATGGATGCTTTCTTTATACAGAATCATAGAATGATAAGAATTCGAAGAGACCACAGGGGCCATCCAGTCCAACCCCCTGCCATGCAGAAACACCCATCAAAGCACTCCCAACAGATGGTCATCCAGCCTCTGCTTAAAATCCTCCAAAGGAGACTTCACTACACTCTGAGGCAGCAAATTCCACTGCCAGACAGCTCTGACTGTCAGGAAGTTCTTCCTGAGGTTCAGGTGGAATCTCCTTTCCTGCAGCTTGAATCCATTGCTCCTTCTCCTAATTTCTGGAGCAGCAGAAAACAAGCCCACTCCCTCCTCAACATGACATCTCTTCAAATATTTAAACATGGCTATCATGGCCCCTCTTAACCTTCTCTTCTGCAGACTCCCCAAGACGCTCCTCACAGGGCATGGCCTCCAGCATTTTGGTCGCCCTACTCTGGACATACCCCAGCTTGTCGATACCCTTCTTGAAATGAGGTGCCCAGAACTGGACACAGTATTCCAGATGAGGTCTAACCGAAGCAGAATAGAGTGGTACCATTACCTCCCATGATCTAGACATCATGCTCCTGTTGATGCAACCAAGAATCGCGTTGTCTTTCTTGGCTGCCGCGTCACACTGCTGACTCATGTTCAGCCTGTGGTCCACCAAGACTCCTAGATCTCTTTCCCACATACTGTTATCCAGCCACGTGTCCCCCATCCTATATTTGTGCATTCCGTTTTTTCTGCCTAGGTGTAGGACATTTCTCTCTGTTGAAACTCATTTTGTTAGCTTCAGTCCAGCTCTCCAATCTGTCAAGGTCATTTTGAATTTTGATTCTGTTCTCTAATGTATTAGCAACCCCTCCCAATTTAGTATCATCTGCAAATTTGATCAGCACACTCTCTATTCCTTCATCCAAGTCATTAATAAAGATACTGAATAGCACTGGGCACAGGACAGAACCCTGTGACACCCCGCTAGTCACTTCTCTCCAGGATGAAAAGCAGCCATTGGTGAGCACCCTTTGGGTTCAGTCACTCAGTCAATTACAAATCCACCTAACAGCAGCCCTGTCCAGCCCACATTTTAGCAGCTTCTTTGCAAGAATGTCATGGGATCTTTGTCTAAGGCTTCACCCTGTTCTATTAAAATAATTTCCAATGGAAAGTTTTGAATATGTTTGAATATAATATTTAAAACAAATATGCTAAATCAGATAACATTACTTAGCACATTGGAAAACGTTCTACTTTTTCAAGACAATCTGTATCGCTATCTAGAAGTGCACTGCTTCACAAAACTATTGAGTAACATAATTCCAAAGCAGAAAAATGCAAAACTGTAATTTTTGCCAGAGCCCATAGAAGCATACACTCACACATATAACTGGTTTCAATGTACAGACCTTTGGATATGCTAACATTGGCAGCAATATTCAGTGCCTTCACCTTTAAGAGAAATATTCTAGTATACTACATAAACTGCAGTAATCTTCCTCAGATTTTAAGAACTCAATAGAACTAACTACAAGTAAAAATGCTTATAAATTTACTTATAACAAAGTATAACATAAATATGCGAGATCATGTTATTCAATGTTTCATATACAATACTTGCACATCCAATTCAATAAACAAATAAATACTGCAAAAAATGTGCAAGCAATTTAACATGTAAAATTAAGATGGTGTATTTAAAAAAAAAAGCCAGAGTGGTGTAGTGGTTTGAGCACTGGTCTACAATCCTGGAGACCAGGGTTTGATTTCCTGCTTGGCCATGGGAACTCACTGGGTAATCCTGGGCGCATCACACATTCTCAACCACAGAAAACTTTGTGATAGATTCACCTTATGGTCAGCGTAAGTCAGAAACTACTTGAAGGCACACATCAACCATGTTTAACAAATCTTGTTTGTTTATAAGCCAAGTATATTACATCAGACCTGTATCTATTTAGGGCATGGGAAAAATACTTATTATTGTCCAGATCAGTGACGCTACAGCTTAGCAGTACTTATGATTCAGCATTATTGCACAATGTCATAACCAGAGTAGCCAGATAATCCCAAATGGTTTTGGCACAATTAAGGAAAGGAGGAGGAGGAGTCTGTGGGCTTGCAGGGTGCATCCAATTGTTAAATCAGTGTAAGCAACAAATGGAACCTAGGATGACTTGTTCATAGCTAAGTTCACAACACATGTCCACAATGCATAAAGAGACTCAAAATTTAAAAGCCTCTGATAATTCGAATGAAAGATAAGTACAGATTGCAATTGTGGTCATCCTCAGCTAGCGTGGGTAATGGTTAGGATTATAATAGTCCAAAACATTTGACAGTTATCAAGGACTTATCCCTGATTTAAATGCTTGGACGGAGACAAATTATTCTGTTACATGAGACTGTCTTACAGATAGTGACTGGGAGCAAATGATAACTACAGTCGGTCCTCCACATCCACTGGTTTCCTCTTTGTGGATCTGACGATTCACAGATTTGATTACTATGTTCTCTCTAGGAATGTCTAGGTCCTCCAGCACAATTCTATGGTCAACTTCCACCTGAAGCTTCCCTAACTCCTAGAAAAGTGGAGAGTCCACTGTAATGACTGAGGCAGTATCAAAGAGATTTGGACAAATACACTAAGCAGAAGAGGTAACGAGCAGTATGTAGCTTTCATCAAGTTTAGACAAAACTTGCAAAATACTATCAGAAGTCATAAAGAAAAACTAATTCACACTATAATTGGCTGATATAAATATTTAATATTTTCTATTAGCACGCTTAGGCTGTTCACATGGAACTGTGCAAGTCAAGTAAAATACAAGTGGGACTGATATATACTAGAACCCTATACCAAATCAATATATGTTACTGTAAAAGATTACCAACTAAGTTTTGCCCTCACTTCCTATTTCAAGCAGAAACAGTTTTATATCAAGCTACTTTAAAAAAAACACACAGTGATGATATTTTTACAAAACAGCTCAGGTTCATGCTATTTGAAGGATCATATTTCCCTTTAAGAACTTATCAGAGCTCTAAGATCTGAAGAGGCCTTTCTCTCTGCCCCACCACCATCCCAGGCTTATTTGGAGGGAACAAGGGGGAGAGCCTTCTCAGTTGTTGCTTCCACCTTGGAACTCTTTTCTTAGGAAGACAGCCATGGTGCCTTTCTTCCTCTCCTTCTGCTAGCCAGAACTTTCTTATCCCATCAGGCTTTTGGGAACTAACTGGAATGGGCTTTTAATAGTGTGCTGTTTTATTGCTTTTTTTATCATTTGTCACCAGTATGGTGAAGTGTTTCTCCATAGTTTGTCCTAACAGTAGCCTCTCATCCAGAGTACAAGGTACTCTACCAGCAGCACTGTTACCATCAGCATAGCCTCCTGTCACATAGGAGCAGGCAATCCCACCACCACGGAAAGGCAGTGCCATGTATAGACAGTCTACAGAGTAATTTAAACCCAGGCTCCAAGTTTAAGCCAAACTTCAGTCATCATGTCATGGTTTACACTAACCAGTTTATAACTCCAGCAAATCATTTAAACTTCCAAATCAATGGGCAAACTACTGCTCTGGGGCTGTTGGCTTTCTTTCACTCTATGTACTCAGAGCTTGTTTTAATGCAATGCCAGCCACAGCCATGTGAGGCATCAACAATTTTGGTCTGAATAGCAAGATATCTTCTGGCATCTTAGTCTAGGAAGTTTTATTTGCCATCAACTTTTGTGGGCTTTAGCCTACTTCAGCTGCCGCATTTGAATATATACTGGTGTGACCAACTGGGCTAGAACAGCTTGTGAAATCAACCACGCACATTCATTCCTTGGAATGCTGAGAAAGAGAGAGGAAAGGAAACGAAAACTATGACGACTTAGCTCACACTTAAGGTGAATTTGTTGATGGTAATAGTGGGTGCAACATTTGAGGAAGGAGTAAGTGAGAGTTCAGGAAGAACTGCAGTCTAAAAACAAATTGTAACACTGATCGACCCAGCTTGTTGCTATAAAGTATTGTTTGTTCTTGTTTGTTCTTGTTTTATTTTTGGCTAAATTGTTTATTCAGTTGTTCATCCACAAACAAGAATACTGGAGAAAACACAAATTTGCCCAAATTTGGAGCCACTTCAGGCCCCTAACAATAACCCCAAGAAACAGATCAGGAGGGAGGGGATAAAATGGTCAGCAGGACCCTAAGGTTAAACAATGAGTGAGTAACCTGGGGCCCTTTCACACTACACCATTATAGTGCTATGATTCCACTTCAACTGCTATGTCTGTCTGCCTTGCATGGAATCCTGGAGTTCGCAGTTTGGTTGAGGGCACCAGAGGAACTCTCCAGCTGAAGATTCTAAATGCCCCATCTTAAACAGCAAACCCTGGGATTCCATATAATGGAACCATAACAGATACACTGGAATCATAGCACTTGTGTAGTGTGAAATGGCCTCTGAAATGGGCATACCATTACAACTGGTTTGTCTGTTCAGATTGTCTGAACCCACAGGAAACAAAATTAGTTCAAAACAGTTTCCAATTCTGGCACCCTCACTGATAGCAAACCATAGTTTGTCCATATGGCCATTATCCCAAATCACAGTTAAGTCTGGTGTAGTGTCTGTATCAAGCCTTAATTGTTACTGTTGATCTAAAACAGAAAAAGACGCCTACTTGTATGATATGAAGATCCCTTCCACACTAAACAATTTCAGCACTTTGATACTGTTTTAAATGCCATGGCAACATTGTATGGAACCCTAGAATTTGCATTTTAAGGGAAGCAGATATTTAGAATTCTTAGCCAGAGAGATCTATCGGCTCCCTACACTCCCAGGATCCCACAGGATAAAACCACAAAATTAAGGTGGAATCATAGAGCCATAAGTGTGTACTGTGAAGATCAAATTCTACTCACCCAGTTAATTAAAGAAAGGCAGTCACGATCAAAAATTAAAAGTGGGTGCCACATTCCAAGTTGGACTGCTTGGAAGCTGGGACTTGAAAGGCAGAACACTGTCCTTGACAAGGACACCTATAACTTCTCTTATAAATGTAACACTTTGCAGCGGTGGGAGACTGTAGATAACCGACCCCACGTGTGAGTAACAGAGACGGTTACCAGCACAGCCAACTGTTATCCGTGTGAGCAGGTGAACCTTTCAATACAGCCAGACCAAGGCAGTGAATGCAGCACACCCACGTTCGCAAATAGATATATGTCTTGATTCTTCTGACAGACATTCACAAGAGTCATCACATGGGATGGAGACATTCCCCTTGAGGAGGCAAAGAGGTTGGGAAGATGATGGGCCCATGGCAGCTGGGAGGAGAGAGTCTGTGGCCATTTCCGCACTAGACTGTTATGACGCTATTATCCCACTTTCAACATCCTATGGAACCCTGGGCTTTGCAGTTTAATTGCAAAGCCGAGGATTCCACAGGATCTTGAAAGTGGAGTAACGGCACCGTTAACAGTCCAGTGTGGAAATGGCCCGTGTGAACACAAGCTGTTTCCAAACCCAGGCCATTTCCGCACTAGCCAGTTATAGCGCGACGATTCCACTTTCAACCTCCTCTGGAATCCTGGGGTTTGCAGTTTCGGGAGGGGCCGGCCGGCCCCTCCCGAAACTGCAAACCCCAGGTCCAGAGGAGGTTGAAAGTGGAATCATCGCGCTATAACTGGCTAGTGCGGAAATGGCCCCAGAGAGGGCACATTTTAACACAAGATCAGGCTGGGGGGCTTAGCTGGGGGGCAGAAATGCAGTGTCCCTTCTGCCCCTCTGGCAGAAGCAACACCGCCTGCCGCGGAGAGTCAGCAGGGGGGGCTCCTCCCGACACCCCCCGCCTCCCCCTACCCGCTGCGAGAGGCTGCGGCCCCGCTTCCCACCCGCGTCCAGGGCCGGACTCCTGAGGGGGGCTGCTGGCAAGGGGGGGCGCCGTCCGCCCGGGCCCCCGGCTGGCAAACGCGGCGGGAACCGCTGACCTGAGCGACGCTGGCCGAGGAGCCCCGCGTGGCCTCGATGGCCCGAAAGGCCTGCGAGCTGAGGGCGTACTTGATGAACACGGCGCCGAAGAAGGCGTCGCAGTGCTTCTTCCGCTGCACCCAGAACTCCTTGATGCGGCCGAAGGCGGCGAAGTGCTTCTTGACGTCCTCCAGCTTCGCGCCCCTGCGGAGGAGGACGAAGATGCGGCTGCGGGGGGCGTGTCGAAGGAGGCGTACGTGAGGTCGGTCCTGGGGCGGCTTTCCCACAGCGGCCCGGCCCGCGGAGCCTTCGCCACAGACATCCCGGCCGGGGAGGCGTAAAGGCGGTCGAGTCAAAGGAGCTGCCGCTTCCCCCACGCCGGGGGGGGCCCTTTTCGGAAGCCACAAAACACAGAAGAGACGCGCTCGCCCACTCACAGGCCCATCTTTATGGCGACACCCTATCCCGCTTCTAACGAGGGCGGGGGGGGGTTCAATTGGAAGCCGGAAGTGTTCCCGCTGTGAAAGAAACAGCCGGAAGACAGCGTTCCCACAGCGACCCCTGTTGACTGAGGAATTTGAAACCACGCCAGCGATACCCGAGGGAACAAATCATAGAATCATAGAAATGTAGAGTTGGAAGAGACCCCAGGGGCCATCCAGTCCAACCCCCTGCCAGGCAGGAACACCCTCAAAGCACTCCCGACAGATGGCCATCAAGCCTCTGCTTAAAAACCTCCAAGGAAGGAGCCTCCACTACACTCCGAGGCAGCACATTTCCACTGCCGGACAGCCCTGACTGTCAGGAAGTTCTTCCTGGGGTTCAGATGGAATCTCCTTTCCTGCAGCTTGAATCCATTGCTCCTGGTCCTGGTCTCTGGAGCAGCAGAAAACAAGCCCTCTCCCTCCTCTACGTGGCATCCCTTCAGATATTTAAACATGGCTATCATGTCCCCTCTTAACCTTCTCTTCTGCAGACTAAACTTCCTGCGTTGCAAACCTTCCACTGTGGAGAGGCGCCCAGTCAAACGCAAGTCTATGCCCAAAGGGCGGGAGGACAGCACACTAGGAGCTGTCATTGGCCACAGGGCGAGCCAATAGATTTCCTCAGTCTGGGTGTTAAAATTGTGTGTTCTTTTGGGGTTTTCTGTGAGGATTAGGGGCCTTTTGGCACTATGCCGTTATAGTACTTTTATTCCACTTTCAACAGCTTGTGGAATCCTGGGGTTTGCAATTTAGTCAGGGGCCTATAGAATTCTCCACCAGAGAGCTCTTTGGCCTCAGTAAACTACAAACCCCAAAATAATAATAATAATGATAAAATTTATTTATATCCCGCCTCTCCCAACGGATCGAGGTGGCACTACAGTAATACCTCAATACATTAAAAGCATTAAACATAACCCACAGGATGTTGAAAGTGGAATAATAGCAGTGTAAAACTGTAGTGTGGAAAGGCCTTAAGTGTCTTGTGTGGGAGAAGAGCAACGAAAGTGCTCTGGGCTTTGAGATATAAATATTTTGGTTTGATTACCTGTAAGTGAACCCCCTTTTTGCCAAACCACCTGTATCTTCAGAAAAGGCTAGATACGCAGAGTGTATGTACCCAGTGTGAATGCACACACATAAACTGCATATGCACCTGCATTTGCCTTTCTCTCAGATCTTAACATGGTGAGGCAGTTGAGTATGTCAGAGAGACAGAGAGCAATAACCATCTGAAGATCAGACTATTATAAATCTAGAATGGTCACCCAAGGCAGAATGTTTAAAATGGAGACATCAGGCTAAGATGGATCCTCAAGAAAGGAATGCAAAGGTAGGAAACAGAATCAAAGACTGTAGGAAAATTTGGCTTAAGATCAAGAAATGAAGAGGTGAGAAACTGATTGAATTTTACAAGGCTAACGGTTCATCACAAACTAATTCTTCAAGCAAGCCAAGAAGCAACTATATACATGGACATCATCTGATGGCCAATACAGAAATCAAATATAATATATAAAAGTCAAAATTTGTCTGTGTCAGGCGAAGACCTCATATGATTGCCTGCCTAAGAAGATTCTATGGAATCCTGGGGTTTGCAGTTTAGGGAGGGGCCTTTAGAATTCTCAGCCGGAAAGCTCTTGGACCCGGCCAGTGCTATGGAGTCAGGGCCTAGCAGCAAGGAGGAGAGGCAGTGTATTCTCTCAGGAACCTAACCTCTATATGTTAATAACTCTGAATACAGATGGGATTGAGGAATATGGGAAAAGTTACAGGTACTGGATAAGACAGTTTGGGGAATTAGAGACACAGGATCTTAAATCTTTCTAACGAGTATTACTTATGAGAAAATAAAATCCTGGGCAATGCTGGATATATACACTAGTAGACTACATAACTGGAAGCAGAAGATGGTAAGGCTCCATTCTCTGCAAAAACAGGAACAGGAGCAGATTGTGGCATACACAATAAACTGCTGATATGTAATATTAAAGAAAAACATTAAACTAACTACTATGCCAAAATACAGACTGAAGAACATCCTTGTAAAATTTGAAGATAATTTAAAAAATAGATTTGCATTATTAAGCCTAATTAACTGAGAGCCAAAAGAACTCTGGACTGAAGCCAGGGATACTGCCAGGGAAGAATGCAAAAAATACACTATCTGCAGCCAAAAAAAGAAAGAGAATCTTCAGTGGATGAGAGATGAAAGTCTTCAAGGAGTTAAGGATAGGTGAGAAGCAAAAGTAAAAGGCTGCAGAAATAGGGTCAGAACCCTAAATGCAACTGTTCAGTGACTTTTGCACAGGGGCAAAGAAAACTACTAGTGGAAGGAGAGCAATGAAGGGGCCATTCTAGCCTCCCTCAGGAATTTCAGGAATTAGGAGCAGCCACCCTATCTTATTCAGAATCTTCTGAATCTGGTCTGTAATAAACAATTTAATCCTAATAGAGTAGTATCCAATAGATAGCTTTATTTTTTATGTAGAGATGCCTGAAAAGCATTAATGGTGTGCTCTCAGCAGGCACTTAAACATAAGGGTACTGTTCCTCCTGATACTTTAGTTTCTATGAGTTCATCTTATAAGGCACTCTTAAAACAAAAAAGATGCATACGTCAGAACCCAATGAAAACAATTAGCCCTAGCTATTATGGAAAAGAATGAGAAACAGTTCTGAGATATAATTTCTACTGGTATGTTTACAGTTAGACTGATAATTGTTGGGCAAATTCCATCACATCAATGGTATAATCATTACAGCAGGCTTTATGGAACTACACCTTTAGGGAACTATCTTTCTATGGTTTCCAAAACTACTGATTTGCTTTACTGGCCTCTTGCGTCAGTATCTGAGATAAAGAAGTTGACTGCAACCCTTGCCTTGTATAAGGTGCCAAGAGAAAATATGATGCCTCCAGAAATATTCAAATACTTCCCTAACTGGTGGGTCCCAATATTAGCTACAGAGATCACTCAAATCAACAACACAGGTATAATTCCAGTGGACTGGAAACAGAGCATAGTTGTCCCTGTTTACAAGAAGGGTGATAAGCAAAGATCCCAATAGTTATCAGCCTATTAGTCTTTTGGATATTGACTCTAAATTATATAGTAAGTATCTGTTAAACAAGTTGGAGGACTGGGAATCTATTAATCATATCATTCACTCTGAACAGGCTGGATTTAGGAAAGGGCAATGTACTATTGACCATTGCTTGACTCTTAATTTTTTAGCCCAATAAGAAATTGCAGGTCCTATCAAACACTTATTTGTAGCCTTCATTGATCTAGCCGCAGGTTTTTTACTTGATTGACAGAAAGCTGTTGTTGTACAACTTGGCCAATACTAATAATCGCTTATTGTTTCTCATCAAGCAACTTTATTCCAATAAAACTGTTAGAATAAGTGTTGACATTTCTGGCTCATTAACTGATCTGATCCCCATGAATAAAGGAGTCAAACAGGGATGCTTGCCACCAGCATTTTTCAATTTATACTTGAATGACATAATTCCAGCATTGTCTGGCCCAGAATTTTTTCCTCTTTTAGTTAGGTCAAAAAAGATTTCTATTCTTCTTTATGGTGATGATAATTCCACTTGTATAGGTTTGAAAAGGCTGCTTTGTAAGCTCAGTGTATTTTGTTCTTTTTTATTATTTTTATTCATCATTAATAACATACAACAGACATCACACCTTACAAAGTTACAAAGAGAGAAAGATGGAAAAAAACAAAAGAGAGTATCCATACATCCCACACTTTCATCTCTATCAATTCTTATATCTATTTTGATAGCTTAACATCTATAACTTTCAATTCCATACAGAAGTACATTCGGTACAACACTTCTCAAATACAAACCAAATTTTCTGTATACAAACAAACATATTATACCTTCCCTTATTCTCTTTTTCTGTTTTTATTCTGGTGATTCTCTATTTAACATTTACCAACAATAAATTCTCAAGTAGATTATATTTCTAAGAAAAAAAATTCCACCCTTCTCTAAATTTCTAGATATTAAATCATAAATATTCACTTCTGACTCAAGATTTTTATTTTCTCTTTTCTTTTTCCTTTACAAGTGGTCAGTGTATTTTGTTCTAATGACATGCTGAACATTAATTATACTAAAACAAAGGTGATGGCTGGAAAAAGACACTCTCATTTTTGATGGTCTATCAGTGGTCATTAGATTGAACAATCCTGGGAATTTAAGTACCTTGACATCCATTTTACAGAAAACCTTTCCTGGAAGTCCCATACTGAAGCTGTCAAAGCAGCAGCTCTAAAATTTGTTGGAGCAATCCTTAGATTTTACAACACTGAAGAGAGCCACTTGGTTGTTCCAGCCCTGAAATTATTTCAGAGCAAAGACATTGCCTAGATCCTGTATGGTGTTGCTATCTGGGGATGGGATGGCTCTCAGATGGTTAAACTAGAAGCCTTCCAGAATACATTTCTTAAGAAACTGTTAAGACTTCCACCTGGCAGTTCTGCAGCTCTGGTTCAAGTAGAAGTTGGTTTTTCTCTATTAGATCTCACATTCCTTTTATTTTATTTAATTATTGAAGAATTGTAAAAGACCCCTTAGTCAGGGTTTTCCCCAAGCTATGTTTTGAGCAGCTATCAAACTGCAAAGTTTGGAGATTAAGATATCACAAGCTGCTTTAACTGTAGCCTACTCAAGAATTTTCCTATCTTGAATTCAAAAGAGAAGCTTCATGAATATATATATTTTACCATGGTGTTCACCTGGACAGACAATGAACAACTCTAAATTTTCAAAATGGTATAGATTCTATAAATTTGACCATCAAAGGGTTGTTTACCTGAGAAAGCTCACATTCCCAAAACTTAGACAAGCTTTTATTGCCCTTCACTTTCAAACCATGCCTACAGCTGATTGATGCCAGATATTTTCATATCCCTTTGGCTATTTGTGTATTTGTGGGACCCCAGAAATTGAGGATTGCCTCATTATTTGTTCTTTTGCCCACTATATTCTGAACCAAGAGTTAAGTTTCTGGGAGCTATTCTTTTTTGTTTATGTGCAAATGCAATTTCAGAAAAGATTTTCTATCCCCTGTCCAATACTGACTCTAAGGTAACCCACAAGGTTTCTCTTTTTTGCCCTGGCAGCAATGAAAATTAGGGTAAGACCAGGCTGCTTACCTATAACTGTGTTTCTTCGAGTGGTCATCTGTGCCCTCACACAATGGGAATCTTCGCACATGTGCAGCAGTGTTTCAGAAAGTTCCAGAGCTGAGAAGCTTGGTGGGAACCCGTCCCCTACTTGGTACTGAGCATGCTCAGTCCCACCAAGCCAACGGGCTTCCCTCAGTTTCTAAGTCTGCCGAGGAAGCAATCTGAAAGAGGGGAGGCTGGGCAGGTGTGTGTGAGGGCACAGATGACCACTCGAAAAACAGTTACAAGTAAGCAACCTGTTCTTCTTCTTCATGGTCTCTGTGCCTCACACAATGGGAGATTAAGTAGCTTACTGTTGGATGGCGAGTCAAGTCCTAGACAATAGAGGACAGCACTGCACGACCAAAGCGGGCATCACATCAGGCTCTTTAGTCAAGGCAGTAGTGGTGGACGAACATCGAAGGCTGCATCCACGTTGCCACCTGACAAAGTTCCTGCAGGCTGACTCCTTTGAGGAGAGCTGCCGAAGAGGCCACAGCTCTGGTAGAGTGGGTGTGAAATGGAGACGGAGGTGGTTGCCTGGCGAGTTCGTAGGCAAGGTGAATCGCCTGAAAAACCCACTTAGAAAAACATTGAGTGGAGACTTTCTGACCTTTTTGACATCCACCATAGCAAACAAAAAGATGTGGAGTAAAGCGAAAGGTCAAAGTTCATTGTAAATAGAAAGCCAGCACGTGGCGTACGTCGAGTGACTGGAGAGAGTGCTCAAGAGGTGATAGAAAGTTGGAAGAATGATATCCTGGTTAAGGTGGAAGTCGGAGACAACTTTAGGGAGAAAGGAGACATCCGGGCGTAGGACTACCTTTTCCCTATGAAACAGCAGGAAGGGTTCGTCTCAGTACCGTAGCGCAATAAGTTCCCCTGCCCTTCTAGCAGATGTAACAGCCACCAGGCATGCTGTCCTCAGAGTATGGAGACGGCCGTCAGACATGGCCATAGGTTTGAATGGATGGTGCATGAGTTGGGAGAGGACAAGGGACAGTGACCATGGAAGAAGAGGAGGAGAAACGGGGGGACAGAGGTGTTGAAGGCCTTTGAGGAACTGTTTGACTGCAGCATTTCTGAAAAGAGCCAAAGAAGGAGAGCCACATGGTTGATAGGCGACAATCGTGGACAGGTAGACCTTAAGAGAGGAGAAGGCCAGTCCTTGTTCTCTCAGAGACAGGAGGAAATGGAGCACTGTCGATAAGGCGGCAGGGGAGGAAGCCTCAGCACAGGCATCTACAAAGGTAATGCACCTGCGCCATTTGTACTCATAGGATCTGCGAGTAGATTCCTCCCTAGAAGTTGTGAGAACGGCAAGGATGGCTGGAGAGTCTAGAAAGTTATCCTCCAAGCATGCAGGTGGAGGCGAGGGAGGTCTGGATGAAGCACGCGACTGTCTGAGTGTGAGAGGAGGTTGGGTGTGTGTGGAAGGGGCATCCGACGGCTCCGGGAGATGGTGAGGAGACGTCTGAACCAATGCTGCCTCGGCCAATAGTGGGCTACGAGAATAGCATCTGCTTTGTCCGTGGCAATCTTGGCCACCACTTGGCTCAGGAGAGGAAATGGGGGAAAGACGTAAAGGAATCCTTGTTCCAGGGAAACTGGAACACATCTCCGAGAGAGCAGTACCCCGCACCAGTTCTGGTAGGTGGCAAAGAGATTGATGGATGGAGTGCCCCATCAGGACACTATCCCACGAAAGGTGGTGTTGGAGAGGGACCGCTCATGATGGCAAGCGGTGTCTCTGCTCAGTGTGTCTGCTGTAGCGTTGTCTTGTCCTGCCAGGTAGACTGCAATCGGGTGAATCCACAGTGGGACGCATCAGTCCCATATCTGTAACGTGAGGTGAAGGAGGAGAGATGAGTGGGTGCCTCCCTGTTGTCTAGTACTTTCGGACGGTACCTGGAAAGTCCGTCCTATGAGGAGTTTCCGGAAGGCCCGGAGGGCTTTGAAGATTGCCAGAAGCTCCAAGGTGTTGATATGTAGATGCTTCTCCAGTCTGGTCCAGTAGTCCTGGACAAAGAGATGATTGCAGTGGGCTCCCCAGCCGAGGAGGGATGCGTCTGTGTTGATAGTAAGGGACGGATGGAGTCTGGTAAAGGGCATCTTGGACAGTAGATGGTGAGGGAACAGCCACCAGTGGAGAGAGTCCTTGACAGGGTGTGGGATCCAAAGCATACAATGCTGATTGTTGAGAAGAGGATTGAAATGCCTGAGGAACCAGTGTTGGAGAGGGTGGGCAGGGAGACGAGACAGGTAAGTGACAGAAGTTGTGGCCACCATGTAGCCGAGGAGCTGTTGAATTTGACGAGCAGAAACAGAAGGGCTGTGCAGAATTGCAGGTGTAGCTCGGCGCAAGACCCACACGTTTCGTCGGAAGGAACGCCATGGTAGAAGTGGAGTCCAAGGTGGCTCCAATGAAATCAAGGGTGCATGTAGGTTCCAAGTGAGATTTCTTGGGATTCACCCTGAGACTGAGATCAGAAAGCAGAGAAAGAGATGAATGTCCTCGTAAAACTTTTGTTTGCAGGGTGCCACCAATAACCAATCGTCGAGGTAGGGGTACACCATCACGCGTTTCGTATGGAGGTAAGAAACCACAGGGGCCAAGCACTTTGTGAAGACCCTGGGGGTGGCGGACAGGCCAAAAGGAAGAACCTTGTACTGGCAGCACAGGTCATTGACCCCAAACCCGAGGTACCTCCTGTGCTGGGGGCAAATGGTGATATGGAAGCAGGTGTCTATGGACAAGAACCAGTCCCATCGCCTGAGGAGAGGAAGGATGGAGGACAGGCTGACCATCTTGAACTTCCGAGGGAAGATGAAGGAGTTGACCACCCGGAGGTCCAGAATGGGTCGAAGGGTGCCATCTGCCTCTGGCACAGTGAAGTATCGGGAAAAGAAGCCGGTGGATTTGGCTGAAGAAGGCAGCCTCTCTATGGCCCCATTGTGAAGAAGTGTATCTATCTCCTCGAGAAGAACAGGACTGGAAGGTGTGGAATAGAAGATGCCCAGAGGAGGAGTATTTAGAAACTCAATGGCGTAACCAAGATGGACAATGGTCAGCGCCCAGGCATCCAAAGTGATGGTGTGCCAGGTGTTGAAGTGGCAAGACAGTCCAGGGGCCTTGGACAGGTGGTTTGGAAGATGGAGGAGTGGTACAGGTGGCAACCCGTGAGAGCAGTCAAAAACGAGACTTCGTGGCAGAGGAAGACTTCGTAGAGGACGGCTGGCGATGCCTGAAAGAACGGTGAGATGAAGAGGCTGGTAAAGAAGACTGTTGAGAGGATTGCCATGGAGACCGTGATGGATAAGAGTAGGAGAACGCCGCCATGAAGAGGGGAATGAAGGAAGCCTCTTGGTCTGAATTGACGCATAGAGACCCATTTTCTTCACTGCATTTACTAATGGAACATGTAGAACATCTGTCTCTTCTCCCCCCCCCAAACCCTATATATCTTTATACCTTCCAAAAACTTCAGAGGGTTCCTCAGGTTCCTGTAGCCATGGGTGCAGGGGCACAAGGGACAATGGTGCAAGCAACAAGCAGTAGTAAGATTCAAGCAAATTTCCAGAAAGCTCAGGTCTCATTCTGTCTGATCAATAACTGCCAGCTACATTACAGCGATTCAGAGGAGGCTGGGTCACTGGTCTGTTTCCTGAAGCCCAGATAAGATGGACCTTTCAACTTTGAAGAGCTTCTTTTTTTCCTCGCTGTCCATACAATAGACAAGGGAAAGAGAGAATTGCAAATAGGAGGAGTTAAAACCCAACCACTGAAACCTCAATTGTAATTCGTTTTGGAAGGATGATTAAACAAGGCAAGGCCAGAACTCGAGATTCTGAACAAGTGCTTTGCAAGTTAGACAAGGAAAACCACAAATTATACAGTGAGCAATTGCACTTGACAGTGTGGGCAGTGGTACTGCTTGCATAATGGCCGAACAAACTGCGGCAAGTGGTCACACATCTCCCCTTGTGTGTCAAGATAATAAATCAGGAGTCTGTGAGTAAGCTCCACTAAACAGAATGGGATCATTCTTCTGAGTAAACACACATAGGATTATTTTATGTAAGTCATCTTGGGAAGAGTTTTAACCCTAAAGGAAGCTTATAAAAGTGTGTGTGTGTGTGTGTGTTATGCCAAATGTACTATTTTACATACTATTTATGATTGTGATGTTAAATCAGCAAACATATGTAACAAGCACTGTTTGAAAGCTTAAGCACATATGTTCATGCATGTCAAAATAAACATTCATTCATTCTCATATTAGTAATGTTTTTCTCATTCCCAAACCTTCTTTTGTCTACCACAGGAACAAAGCAAAAGCTTCTATTTCTAATTTAAAACTAATTCCCTATGTCTTAAATGTGAGAAATGTTTCAAAGATGACTTGAGAACAAGCCAATACTGGAGCCACCATTTGATCTTGACTTGTTCTCCTCAAAATCTATGGATTCCTTTGCCATATCACATGTGGGCTGCTATGTACACTCACCTGTGAGTTTCCTTGAATCTGAGAATAACTTCTGAATAAACACACACAAAATTACATTGTCTTTTCAAAGTCAAAGCCTCAAAATCATCATTTTATTCATCTTCCACATTGATCTCTTTCTAACATATCTTTTCTCCTTATTAGAAAACTAATCATTGGAAAAAATTGCACTTATATGTTAATTAAATACTGGATATGTCTCACATTTTTACCATCCTCTTCCTCCCAGCAGCTCAACAGGATGAACTAAAGTGCTATCCTGCCATTATCTTCACAACAATCTTTTGAGGTTCTTTTAGCTATGTGACTAGCCCAAGGTCCTTGATGTAGCTTCACAGTTAAGGAGAGATCTGAATGCAGGTCTTGTCAGTCATCATATCATACTTTTAGTCACTGGTCCATAAAGGTCCTCAAATTTATTTGCTCTTTGGTGAAAGGATGACATGTTGTATTTGCTCTCTTTTAGGGAAAACAAAAACAAAACAAAACAAAACAAAAACCCTCAATAATGTTATCTCAGAAGCAGCAGTCTTCTGTTTTCTAATACTCCATGACACTGAGTTCCAGAAAATCCCTCCCCTAAAGTTTTACTATAAAGACAACAGAACATCTCCTTAGACCTGTACGCTGAAGCATGCATATTGAAATAATCACATACTACTTTTTAAAGAATCAGTATTCCAACAGCTTATTATTACCATATTTGCATCAAACTGCATTTTTCCTCTTTCCTTTGTTTTTCCTCTGTGAAAAAAGGGAGCTATCCTCTCATTCTTTGTAAACTGCCACAAACATGGATGATGATATATATATCACTTGAACTCTGAAGTAATATATTATGAGGAAAAACAGTACCCTTTCGGTAATGAGCAAACAATGAACTTACATTTCCAAAAATAACAATGAATGCGAACGAGGAGTTTTCTACTCTGTAAAGAAAAGGTTACTGTGATGAAGTTCTAGGGGTGTGACTATTTGGAGGAGCCAGGACAGCTTGAATGCAAGTTACCAGGCACTCAGAATAGTACCTGAGAGAGAAGCCCAGCCTGGTAGGGTGTGGGAGGGGGCTTATGGTTGATAGAAAAATTTACATAAAGCCAAGTTCCTGTGGGTTTTTGGATTCCTTCGGTGAGAACTAAAGAATAGAGTCCCTTAGCCAGAGAATACGGCTATTTGGGAAGTTTAATTCTCAGTGAAGGCCTAGTGAGAGACAGAAGAATAATTGAGCCCTAGTAGGATCTAAGTCAGAGTGTGACCTAGATTGGGGGTTAAGCCTTTGGTGGCAGTCTAGCCAAAGTACTGTTATATGATAATTGTGCCTCTCAAGAAAATCTAAAGACATAAGTGAACTCTTTTTGAGCAGGGAGTTAACTGTTAAAACTGTTTAAGGAGTGCACTGAAGAAATATATCAATGTTGGACTGCATATGAACGCTAACACATTATTCTTATTCTTAATAAATATTATACTTTATCTTTGTAAACACTGACTCTGCTGAATTGTATACAGTAGTAACTAACACAGAATACACAGTACCACAGAATTAAGTGGTTCTAAATAAACACCGAAAACCCTTGCCTTTTACACAAAGGTGAAGTTATGCAGGAAGAGGGGGAGGCAGAGCTGTGTGGTAAAGACATGGTACCTTATCAGGTTGGGAACCACCATATGAATCTGGGAGAAATAACGGCCTATCACAGTTATGTTTTCTAGTGATTTTTAAAAGACATTTTAAGAAGCATTTTCTGTTGAATACTTAACATTTTATGCCATTTTCATATCAATGCTTTTTTTAAATAATAGCAAAGAAATGAATAACACTATTTGGAAAAGAATAACAAATTACTTGAGGGGGGCTTTGTAAAAAGGTACATAACAAATCAATTTTAAAAAAATAATATTTCAAGTCCTGAAAGCTGATGCTGATAATAAAAATAGATCAGTCACTGATTAGTTAGTTGTCCAAGACATAAAAATGTGATTAAGTTTTATATCTAGATTTTTGCATTAAATTGTTCAAGATTAGTGAAATATTCATACCCAAAATTTGCAATTAGTTTACACAGAACACTAAAAAGCCTAAGAAAGTATACGGCAATAAAAAGAGATGATGCAGGGACATGAAGAACTTCAAGACAAATGGACTATTCATCTCTTTAATCAGCAGTTTATTCCAGGCAGGACCGTAAAAGCTGTATCACTGATTTATGAAGGGACTGGTTTCAATTCCTAATTTAAGTCAGTCATTTGTACAGTTATTTGCATGCATGTTGGGTCTTGAAGCAGGCTTAACAAAGAGGAAAGCCAACTCTGAAGCTACTAAAATAAGATGTAGTGGGACTGCAGTGCCATAGATTAGACCCTTACCTTTCTGGTCAGAATGTTCACTGGCGTTTGCTAGAGTCCTCCATGGGCAAATTTGCTAGCCTCACCTTTAACTTCACACCATTCACAGTCTTCCCGTGTAACACAGCTATAGCATCACTAGCACTCGCTCTGTCTGCAAACATCGCATATGCTATGTTCTCCCCAGGGATAACATAAACATTTATAAAATTTCCAAATCGACTGAAACAACAAAGCACAACAGTTTATCCCGTTAAGTATGAAACAGAAGTGTTTATTGCTTTTGTTCAGCAGTCTTGCCAGAAAATAAGCACATACACCTGTCCCTGTGGATTGTGGGTATTTATCCAGTATCTTCTGCAAAGTCCCAAGCATTTTAGGAAGGTGGCTCTGTCCATAAAATCTCATGCTAAAATAAATTTCCCTTTTAAGGTGTCACAAAACTCTTCTTAGCAGTTAATACTTTGCTCTTAGAAGAAGCCTAGTAACAAAATTTTATTTGCAATAGGAGAGGTTCTAGCAATACAGATAACCTCACTTTGAATTACTGTGATAATGGCTTCTCAAAATCTAATATGCAACAGAGCTCCTAAGCCGATGCCTCTTGTTAGTCCACCATTATGCTACAAGCCCTTCTCTGAGTCTTCTGCATCTCTCTATGATCCCTACAAAGCTAGAGAACTACTTCCAGTGATGCCAGAGCCATTCCCTATGGTGCTGTTGGCAGAAGGGCCACTAAAGTGGTAGGGGGTAGGTGGGCAGGCAGGCAAGCAAGGTGCAGGTGGCAGGACCTGGAGCAAACTGCTTGGGTGCTGTCACCTTGATGCTGATGCTGGGTGAGGAATAAGGGCAAAGGGTGAGAGGGAGAAAGGTGAATCCGTGAGGGAAGAAGGTCAAGGTCCTTGGCTGCAAAGACCCTGCTTCGAAGTGTTGTGGGTTTTGCAGGACCAGCCATCACTGTCCCTCTATGGTGCTTCAATACATGCCCACCCCCAGTAAACTCCAGGTATATGGGTGGCCCCCCTCACCTTGTTATCCCACCACAGAACTCCTCTGGCTCCTGCTGTCTTCCTCAGCATTTCTGGGTACAAAAAGGCTCATTCCCAAGAAGTCAGTTAAACTCCTCCCTCCTGTTCCACACAGTAGCCTAGTATGCTGTTTATTTTTTTTAATTCAATTTTCCATTTAATATTTTCGAATTGCTAAAAACACTTCTAGCCAGCCAGAGGATGAGGAGAAAAAACAGCAATTTGGGAGTTGTAAAATGAAGGTTTTATCAGAGGTTGTAACTGAGGTATGCTTGTGTCTCACTCTTCTAGATACTACATATCATCACTAAACTAAATATAATTATTTGATACTTCACTTGAACACATCCTTGCCTAGCAAGTTTTTTTAGGGGTGGGGGGTTGAATGTAATACACCATACCTTAATACATCATCCAAGATGTCCTGAGGTAAGGGACAAGGATTAAACAGAATGAAAAGCCTTTCCCGCACAGGAGAGTCAGAGGGAGCTTTCTTTCGGCTAGATGGAAGCTCAGCATCTGTTTGGAGACGAGAAGAAGAGCTCTGGGACTCCTAGGGAAGGAAGAGGCATCACAATCACTACTTTCACTTTAATTTCTATGTACTGTACACTACCAAGAATGGACTAGCATACATACAAAACTGCAGGTACCTGGATATTAATCAAATGATTTTGTTCTCACTTCTAGTGATTAAGTTTCTGGAAATTACAAAAGTTTCCAAAGTATTTGTTTCTCTTCAGTACTGCTACAGTAAAATCTATAATATAGGTCATCATGAAGGTCCAAAGGCAAATTAAAAAAAAACAACAAGTACTCTCACACTACAGAATAGATAAAATTCACAAAAGGGTTCCTCTCTTTCCAGTGCAAATCCTGAGTCCCACAGAACATCTGAAGGATGCTTCCAAAAGTAAGGAAGACATTTTGAACTTTGAAAACACAGGCCAAGAGTGGCTTTCTGCTGGTTTGGTTTTATTCAACCTCCCATTTTATATGTGAGACTTTTAGCCTCTTAAGATTTCTCAACACTTTTTGATATAATACTTGGGCCATTTCCGCACTAGAGTGTTATAGCGCTATGATTCCACTTTCAACATCCCACGGAATCCTGGGGTTTGCGGTTTAGAGAGGGCCCCTCCCGAAACTGCAAACCCCAGGATTCCAGAGGATGTTGAACGTGGTATCATCACGCTATAACAGGCTAGTGCGGAAACGGCCTTAGTCTCTCCTGCCTGGCAATACCTCATGCCACAAGGAAGTGAATGGTTTTCATACTGTTAGACAGGTGAAACTTCCATCTTCTTAATGTGGTAATATGTGGTGGCAGTGCTGGTGGTGTGTGTGAACATCTTCTTGTAGAGGGAACAACTGCTAAATCACTTGCTCTACAATCTCACTTTGATCACCAATCACACCTGTCTTATTCTATGCATCTTTTTAATGCTAATTTTATATTAGCTTTTCTATTCTCTCATTAAAAATATCTGCAATAGTATTTAGCAACCAGCAACTCATGAAGGTAGCCCCTGCAAAGTGAACTTTCCACCCAGCCTAAGCTGTATATACAATTATTTATGGGTAAATAACTAGCTGAGTTCTGACAAACTTTTGGCACTTTTTTTGTTGTGGTACTTAAAAAACCAAGACTGAAGTAAACTATACGTCCTATCAACAAGTATAAGAGCCAACAATAATTTTTCATCTAAAAAAACGCTAAGTAGAAGAGCCCTGGTGGCACAGTGGTTAAATGCCAGTACTGCAGCCGCAAGGTTGTGAGTTTGATCCTGTCTGGCTCCAGATTGACTCAGCCTTCCAACCTTCTGCAGGTCAGTAAAATGAGTGCCCAGCTTGTTGGGTGCAATTAGCTAACACACATTGTAAACTGCTTAGAGAGCACTTAGCTGATAAGTGGTAGAGAAATACACATGCTATTGCTATTGCTATGTATTCTTTCTACAAGAAAAAAATTCAGATGAAACAATCCACAAAAGAACCAGAAATGTATAAACCATAGATATAAAGACACCAAACAGGAAAATAATGAGGTACCTACAGTTGACTCCAGATGCTGAGGAGGTAAGTTACTGTTCTTGATCTTTGATGATAGCTGTGAAGTCATAAAACTCTTTGCTATTTCTTTGGCAAGCCTAAAGACACATTAAGATATTTTCAGAATAAATATTTTTATATTCTAACATTATTAAACTGAAAATAAGCAAGCAAGCCTATAATTCCTAGTTATTGAAGATTAATTATAGGCCAAATGTCAATCCAATTAAGTATTTTTAAGTGCCATCAATATCAATAAAACTGTTAAGCACATATATCCACCTTCTAGGATTGAAGTTTTCCAAATAAGGTTAGTATATGATTTTGACCAAGTGATCACTGATCTACCCACTCATGCATACTCATGCTTTTCCTTTCAGCAAAAAGAATTGTTATTTTTCTATGCTGTATTTCAGGAGGAGAGAACCAGTTTTGGATGATGAACTGGATCTTATGGGCTGGACAGCATCAGAGCATGACCATAGCCCATGACATCATAGGATCTCAGTTTAAGCTAGTGTTTCTCACTAGTGCTGCAGACAGAGATCTAGTTTTGCTTCTCCTTGTCTGTACAAAGGAAAGCATTGGTGGAGCAAAGCTGCATGTAGGTTGAATTGCTGGCTTCAAGAGCACTTCTGTAGCTTGCACTTGGTTCTGGGAAGCTTCACCTGCCTGGTCTTGTCCCTGCTCAAGGTAAACACAGGCAGACAAAAAATCTCCACATGGGGTTCCCCTGCTTGCACCAGCCTTCCCAAATGGAAAAGCAAGCAGAGTTTGAGGAGGGACAGATTGGGATCACACGTCAAAACAGGCCTGCAGAACTCAGGTTTCCCTCCCTTTTTACTTGTACACATTCCATATGTTATAAAAATTTAAAGATTATGAATGACTAGAGAAACTCATATATTACAAAGTGATGAAGGAAGACTCACAGCCTTGAATTTTATCAACAGGATAGAAATTAGACTACCATTCAAAAAGGTATGTCAACTATGCCTATTTACATAGTTTAGCCCACTTTAATTCCACAGATCTCATAGCAAAAGGACCGACATACAAGTGAAAATGTCACAGCAACAAAGAATAAGTCACAACAGAGCAGCTCTCAACTAGCATGAAGCTGTGACTTTAGATTAGGCCCTAAATAGAAAGAATCTACATCTTTCTCCCACAGTATTTACGGGTTGAAGACCTCTGGCTGCATTGGCATTTTTGCTAACAAAGGCTTCCTTTTCAGTGGTGGCAGCTATTCCTCAACACCAGACAAGCTCACTGGTTCCTTTCTTTGAAGTATGTCATAGTGTGTTGTGCTCAATAGTTGTTTCCTGGAGAACACACAATGAACTCTGGAAAGAGAGTGTATACACACCACTCAGGGATGTGGGCTGCAGTTTCAAATAACTTCCAAAAATCAGTTAAAAAAATGGACCAATAAATTAAAGAAACAACATTATACTTTAACTGCTCACTACAAGTAATATACCAGGAACATATTTCTAATACTATCAGATATATTCTATACATTTTAGGTGATTTATTGTTGAGAGTATGAGAAAAGCAACCAAGATTACTATTTTTGATGATTTTTCATTCCATGCCACAAGGTACTTAACAATAAGAACTGAGCAAAATTCCTTTTTGTTGAATTTTCTTCACAGACACTTATAGTGTAGCAGGAACCTGGCACAGAATGGAATCAGACAGTAAAATAAAAGTCCTGTTTTCATTCATGAATAATCTTTTTTCCCCCAAGTGGTCTATTTTGGTGTCTGAACATAAAAATCATCTAAAGAAGAACATCAAGTAATTTCCAGTTATTAGTATTTGTGGAGTATCAGACATGTTTAAATTTTCCTTGACTTTCTTTTGGGCATAGCTTTTGCATATGGCTTTCTAAAAGGAAAAAAAAGTGTCCACTACAATTCAGTCAAGTGTGACTATATTTAATTTTATATGATTTAATACTTACTCAGTTCGATTTGTTCCATCATCAATGAAAGTGATAGCCAGTCGATTCCCAACAGGAAATTCAAAGCCATGTAATTTTTTTTTTGCATAAAAAGCTGATCCAATACTACTGTACTGTACCACTGCATACACTAAGAATGAATAAAAAATCTTTCTAAGTATGGAAATATTTAAGCTCAATTAAACACCTAACAAAACTACTGATGTAATACCAGTTATGACAGTTTCTTTAAATTACTAAGCGAACAGCACTAAGTGAATAGCTTAGAGATAGCACCTGCCAGCTGCAGTGATATAAGAATACAATGCTAGAAAGTAATCTAATTACCACAAAATGACAGGAGGTGGTGCCTCAAAGTCAAGTACTATAGCCTTATGTTTAGAGGACAGAATCCCTCATATGCATTGCCTCCTAGCTGACTGCCTCACAGCAATACTAAGGCCCTCCTCCAAAAATAACAATTTTAAGACATCAATTTTACACAGAAATACATTTTCAATGTGCTTCATTACCACGGTTGCTGTAAACGCTCCGATGAGTTTCACAAGATTCCAATCCTGGGATGAGATCAAAAAGACTGAATAGCTGCTCTTGTGCAACTGGGACCTGTGATTCCACTGACAGGCGCCTGGAAATGAAAGCCTGGCTTCTGGTATCCCTTCTTTCCAAATCTGCAGGTTCCAGCAGTCTTTCTAAAAGAAACATAGTAAGCTAATACTGTTGAAGTTTGCATTTTGGGTTATACTGATATTATTCAAACTCACACAGATGGGCAGGCTTTATGAACTTGAGTATTTTTTAATTTTTAATTTTATTCTTTGCTATGCCATGCTTGCATAATCCTGTCATGACACATGAGCTCGAAAATCCATTCTGTACTTAAAACAGCAGCATGGGAACCTGATAGGAATGACAGTAAGACCAGAATGTTCTCTGTAGGGCCAAGCTGGATGTGTTTCCTCCACCGAAAAATTAGAGAGACTTTCTCCCTGTAATTAGGGAAACATGCAAATATTTTCCTGATTGACAAAGTACTACTCATCCAAGGAATGCACAAAGGTATATTTAAACTAGCCAGTCCAGAGCTTTGGTGGAAACAGGGCCCATTCCTGAAGCATCTGCACCCATCTGACAGGTCAATCTTTATTCTAAGCTTTATTTTCAATATGCTGCATAGCTCCTGCCATGGATAGCCACCAACCTGAGTCCAATCAAGTGGCTGGGAACCTCCCTGAACATCCTTTTCATGTGCAACGACCAAACTATTCTCTTTGTTCTGAACCCTCCTGGGTCTGGCCACTGATCCTTTCACAATCTTTATTGAGAATCTTTTCATGGGTCTGAATTTCAGACAGCAAACTTTCTTTCCTTGGGCATGCTTATGCATTTCAGTTCTCCTCTAAGATCAACCTAAGGTTCCAATTTCTTCCAAGGGTGCTTCTCATGATCATTTCCTAGCATGTTTCCCTGCTCCACTCTGGCATCTACCTGAGGTTCCCAGGACCAAGGCCTCCTACTTCTCTTGTTGCCTTTCTGCCTACATAGATCCACATGTACATCCAAAGATACACTTATCCCCTAGTAAAGACTCCACTGAACTGAAAGCCAAATTCAGAGTTCTCTAAAGGTAACAGATACATATTTCAAATTCATGCCATTCTTCTGTTTCTACATAAGGGTGGGGAGGCTAGCAGCATCTTTATACCTAACCAATCTGTTTTAGCATAAGTTTTCATGGATTTAAATCCACTCAAATGTGCTGAGGGAGTCTTCTTGCTGGGCTAGATTCCTGAATCTGAACTATTCAGATTTGTGTTGCTAAGTAGTAGTATTGTGCATCTGAGATATCTGTGTTTCCTTAAAACCTCTTCCAAAAAATTAAATTAAATTAAATTAGGTTTTTCTCATGATTTTCTTTAAAATACAGTGGTCTGCTGTATTCACAAGGACTGATTTCCTCTCACAAATACTAAAAATGATGTGTTCTCAAGTCCCTAGGAAAAAATGGTGCAAGGCAGCAGCGAAGGCACTGACAAGCCATGGGTGCAGAGGTGCACCAACTGCCACTGCCATGTCCCTGCTGCAGCTCCTCACCATCTTGGGATTGTTGCTGGCAGTGGTACTGATCCTGCTCACTCATTTGCAAATGAGCAACCAGGATCAGCACTGATCCTTGACAATCTCAGAGAGGCCAGCAGCTCTTGGCCAAAGCTTCTCACTGCCTTACAATTGTTGGCAGTGCAGGTGGTCCCAAATCTGGTCACTCACGTGCAGTTCAATCCCTTTCTATTCAGGGTGAGTAAGAAGCAAGCCCCACACTGTTCAATGGGCTCATTCCAAAATAAGTGCTCAATGGTGGGTGGCGGCAACAGATAAAGACACCATTTCACCTGCCATTTCACAGATTCTTGCATTTCTATGAATCAGCCTCAAGCTACAGGGGGTCGCACTGATGACAAAAGACACGAGGATTTGTGAAATAGCAGGAGGTATGAACTCCCACCATTCCACAGATCCTTGTGTTTCACAAACAAACACTCATTTTGGAGTGAGCCCACTGAAGAGAGTGAAGCTTGCTTCTTAATCTTCTTGAACAGAACTGAACAGCAACCAAGCAACCAAGATCAGGACTGCTCCTGCTGCCAACAATCATAGGGTGGTGAGGAGTTGCTAGCCACTCTGGGATTGTTGAGGGCATTGGTACCAATCTGGGTTGCTTGTTTGCAACTGAGTGATCAGAATGTGGACTGCCCCCATCGATATGTCCCTGCCAAACTCCTCCTGCCCTGCGATTTTTGATGGAAGAGAGTGGCAAGATCTCTTCCTGATGCCTCGTCTCTGGGGAACAAGTGAGATGCCTGCTTTCCAAGGTGCCTGCGCCTTGCCATGCACTCAAGCACTGCTGCTCCTTGTTGCCCTGGAACTGCAATGCACTGCAAGTAATTTAATTTTTAAAATATTTTTTTCACTTTTGAGTTTCCATAGGGTTAAAGTTGTGACTCTTCAGCTGAAAAATATGACAGGCCCACTGTAATTTCATTTTCAGTGTATGTTTTGGGATCAGAGACTACACGTAAAGGTTCACCTTCAAACTTGCCATACCCACCTGAAGTAAACACCCTGCTCTCTTGTTCATTTTGTTCATTTGATTTAGGTAGTGTATTCATTGGTTCAACTGAAGTGTTCTTGTAACCTGATGCAAGAGATAAATCACCCAAGGATTAAAAATTGGTGTACAGTAGCCCCTCCACTTTTGAGACTGTTTGGGATACAGAACCCTTGCAAAAGGGGAAATATGACAGGTAACTCCCCCACTCCCCCCTCCATTCCCTTCCGTGGCTCCCCTGTTCCCATGCAAAATGGAAGGGAAGAGGGGTGGGGAAAGCCTTGTGCAAGCCTTCCTTTCCCCTTCCAGAGCTCCCCTCCCATTCCTATGTACTTTGCCCCAGTGCAAGTTCTTCCCACAGGGGTAAAATGCATGGAAATGGAAGGAAGAGAATGTTACAGGGGAGGCATGTGTGCTTGTGAATAATCAAATTCTCAAAGATCAAACCCATAAATGTGGAATGAGGACTATATTTCTCACTTAACTCATTCAAACTGTAGTATACCTCTCATATTTAAATTTCCTTAGAAACACTTACTGAAACAGGCAAGTAATAGGGATTTTAGCATATGTGTATTAGATCCACAACTTACACACAACTATATGCCTTTTTCTCACTCACCCAAAGTAATCAGGCTGCTTCTTGATGCTTTCTGGGTTTGTTTGAGACTATTCACACAGGATTTTTCTTCAAAGGATTCAGAGGTCAGATCAGCCTAAATGGTTTTGTAACCTAAGGCCAACAAATAATTCATTTTAGAACATAGTGCATATTTCTGCCTTATTGTACTCTTCTTTTGCAGCACCATAAAGCTCAGATTTCTCTTTCAAACAGGTGCAAGCAAAGCACAGTCCTGGAAGGGTATTTTGTGCCCCCTTTCCTTCCCAAACTGTGCTTCTGGAGGGGGGGTGCCAATTCACCTTTTAAACAGATTTGCACTGAAGTATTTAACATCAATAAACACCATTTTCAAAACCAGAAGTGGACTTTTGGCCACTTCCAGTTTTCTCCCACTTCTCTCTTTTGGGGAGTGTCTCAGAGACAGAAAATTGGCACTTGGACCAATAAAGTTGCCTGGCCCTGCTTCATGCTTCTTACAATGAAGTACTAGGGATTAATATTTACTTGCGCATATGCTTCTGCCCACTTGGCAAATTAGCAGTGCCTTACAGATTTGAAATATTCATATAATGGCTTTTTACACCTCCTGAAAAAAGTACTGTACTAGGCACCTCAGCAATTTCATTCTAACTCCAAATCATCATGACAGCAACAGCAGTTGCATTTGGACATAACACTTTTAAATGGTAATCTAGTGCAATGGGAATAAGTGTTGGCAAGGCTTGTTCCAGCACTCCTTTCTGCAGCATCACTCAGGAAGACGTTGGAAACTTAGCCCTTTTATTTCAATAAGGAAAGCTGTACCACTAGATGTTTATCACGCTGAATCATTCAAGCAGTCAAAGAGCAAGGGTTAACAGACAGGATGCAAGGAATCCCTTGGTGAAATCCAGTGATACAAGCAGTGGAAGTCTTCTTGCACAATAGCATCTTGTGCCCCAAATATGTTTTGAATGATCTCCCCAGCCCGAGCAAATTTTGAGGGGATGCCAAGGTGCATCCCCTCCACATTCCACTGACAGTAACTGTTATGCAGCGAGAAGAAGTAACTGAATACCACACCCTTCTCGCCCACAAATTAGAGAGAAATAAAGCACATAGGGGTCAGTCCCGTATGATTCCCATGCCACCTCTTGTAGAGAGAAATAGAAACAAATATTCTATATAGAAGAAAAGTAAACTAAGACATGAGATATTAATAACAGTTGCCAGCATATATCTACATGTTAAGCTGAAGAGTGAACACAGTGGAACTTACATCCAAGTAATGATGCACAGTATTACAGTGTAACTACCCTTTATTCACTTTCTATCCTAACTCAACATTTTACTACTAATGCTTTGGGTAGGTGAACAAAATATATTTAAGATGTAAAATTAATATAGTGTATTTTTATGTTATTTTGTTTATTAACATAATTTCACGAGCTAAATAATATCCACATTAATTTACAGCAGTGGAGTTTTTTCCAATTTAAATGTTTAAAAATACACATCAGTCCTGACAGTTAGGGTTAACTGCGGTTTAGCATTATGCCTGAATGGTCACAATCATCCCTATTAGCATTTTAATAATCACAGCAACCAGTTCTTTCCAAATTTCATGTCAACCTCCAGTTTAAAAGACTGGTTATGATTATAACAGTTGAAACACATGTGAAATCATAATGAATGCTAACTAAAAAAGAGAATAATAATAATATTTGAGCTTGAACAGTAATACTTCACAACCATGACTACCTTCAACTTCTCTGTACTCAGAACTACCTTTACTATGTTGTCGCAGATTAGGCATAGGGACCATCACCTGTACTTTCTGGTTTATTGGTTCAAATATTTTTCCAAATCATAAAAAGCAAGATTCAGAAAAGCAATTTAGTTACTAATTCTGGGCTGCTGACTCAATCTCATGCCCTCCAACTGAGTATGACTGCAACTCCCATCATTTCCAGCCTACATTTCTATTCACTATGCTAGATCGGGTTGGTGGGAGTTGTAGTACAACCCATTTGGTGGGTATCCAGGATGGGAAAGGCAGAGGCAGTGTATGAAGTGCATTCTGCCAAACGACAGTTACATTTCCTCAACTTGAAACCTATGAAGAACTTGTGTTTTGATTTCAACTGAAAATGTAAAACCGTGGGAACTCTGTACCACCAGCTATCCAAAAAAGAAGCAGAAAATAAGACATATATAACAAGCCTGGAAAGTTGATTGCACACTGCAGTGTTTTGTTGGGAGACTGTGAAACTCAAAACACTTGAATACTATCGTCTTTGTCAGAAACTGCAGCAAGGCCTAGAGTTATGTGTTATAAATTGCAGCACTTATGGTGTGGGATTGTGGACAAATTACCTCACCTCTTGCAAATTAAATTATATGTGGTCAGCAATTGACAACAAAATCCTACATAGGTATACACTGTATGCTGTAGACACATTTACTTAAGAATGAGCTGGTTTGACATTAAAATTGACAATAAAATTGACAATAAAATCCTATATAGGTATATGCTGTATGCTGTAGACACATTTACTTAAGAATTAGCTGTTTTGATGCAATGGGACTTTTAAGCAAAAATTTAGTACTGCACTGCACACCAATTGTATGTTACTGTGAATGTTTTGATACCTATTTGAATACTGACAATTACAGATGTATACCGTCAATGTCCAAAGTATACACTTCCCTACATTTCACAGATGCACCAGTAAATCTGGAATAGTCATATTTAGGCAGTTACCAATATCCTCTGCTATATTGCATCAAACATATACTCCCAAGATTCACCACACTGAAAAACTGCAGCCAGCTAATCCTAAATTTATGATGGAAAGTGTGTTGTTATGCAAACAGGGATCTGGTCAACAACACGAGTCTTGCAGATAATTTTGTGGTGTGCCTACTGGTCCATTTCGGCTTGTGGTGGCCCTAAGACCGCGAGGATTCATGGGGGGGGGTTGCATTAGTCTTCCTCTGAAGCTGAGAGAGCGTGACTTTCCCAGTGGGTTTCTTTCTATGGCCGAGCGGGGATTCGAACTCTGATCTCCAGAGTTGTTGTCCTGCACTTGAACCACTACACCACGCTGCCTCTTTAGGGAAGGATGATGTAGGAATAAATAGCCAAAGGACTTATTTATTATGAATTATGACCGTGTGTGCCCGAGAGGGAGAATGAGGTTGTGAGGCGGCTGCTGCTGCTGCTGCTGCTGCTAAAAGGCAGGAGAGGAAAAGAGAACAGCAGCCGCGCCGAACCGGGAGGGAAGCACCCAAGAGCCTACTTGAGGAGGAGGAGGAGGAGGAGGAGGAGGAGGAGGACGGGGCTGTGCGGTACCTGTCCCACGCCCACCCTCGGCTCTCCACCTGCGGCAGAACGGGTAGATCTTGGGAGCCTCCCCGGTTGACGCGACCGCTCCCCCTTTTCGGCTGGAGAAGACTCACCAACACGACCGATCTTGCCCACAGACCGGAAGCGGAAACCGGAAGCGGCCTAAACTCGCTTCCGGTTTCTATTCGGAAGCCTTCCGACCGCCTCCTCTCTATGGTAAAGCCCGCTCCTGTTTCTAAGCAGCCACCGGAAAACCTCCCATAGCTTTCATGGACTCCGACGCCGAGTGCCCACAGCGACTCCTAGTGGCCGCCACTGGGACGCGACGCCGCGCTCTCCCCTTTCGCGCTCAGTTCTCACCCTGCGGCCGCCTCTCAAGCGCTAACCTATGCCAAAAGGACTCGGGAGGAGCAACATCAGCAGAAGGAGCTCCTATTGGCCGCAGGACGAGCCAATCAATTCACTCCGTTTCTTATTGGCTGCGTTGAAGGCGCGAGGAGTCGTTTTGTTCACGCATGTGGAACTAGGGCGGCTTCCCTCGACCGACAACAGCAAATGGTCGCCTTCGCCACTGTCGCGACCACCGCTCAGGGCGAGCCTGATTGGACCAGTCAGCGGTCGGAACGTCGGGGCACGTTAGCCTCTGATTGGACGACTTTATTGTGACGCAGGTCCTTCTTCTGGCCTTGACGGCATCTGCTACCACGTACCCCCCGCGCCCCGCTCGCAGTGTGACAGCGTCCCCTCCGGGTTGGAGTGTTTAGGTAGCCGAAGGGCTCGGGCGAGGCTGAGGCAGCGTAGGAAGGTCCCTGTTTTAAACCCGGGCTTAAGGTAGGCGGCAGGAAGGACAGGTTCAGGTTAAGTCTATTGAAAGCTGTCTCGTTCCCGGTAACGTATAATTCAGTTTGTATTCTGCCCCTCTCCAGGGAGGCCGTTTCCGCACTAGACTGTTATAGCGCTATTATCCCACTTTCAACAGTTGAGGGAGTGCCCTTGAGGCCCCTCCCTAAACTGCAAACCCCAGGATTCCATAGGATGTTGAAAGTGGAATAATAGCGCTATAACAGTCTAGTGCGGAAATGGCCCGAGGATGGGGTGAGCGGTGATGTGTAGTTCAGCAACAACAGTTATTAAAACAACAACAACAACAACTGGCAAAACCCCGTCTTGCTCTTCCCGTCTTTGTGCCGTGGCCACCTGAACTCAAGTTTAAATTAAAAGTCTCCTAGCGGAGTGTTTCTCAGGCTGTTGGATGTGGCGAACTGGCGTGGTGGTGGTTGTGCCAGAGATAAGTATTATATTGGCGTCCATTAACTACAGTCCTTCATTTCTTTATTTCCTGGAAATTCTGTGGATCAGCAGCTGATGGCTCGTGGAACAAGGCCAGTCCGGGGGTGACCACTATGAGCCACACTGTTCCAGGACTCTGTTAGCACTGATGTTGAATACAGGTTTTCAGTTTGACTTTAGGCAACAACATATATCACAGTCAAGCTATTCCTGATATAACTGTACAGTCAGTCCTCTGCATTTGTGGATTTAACTTTCACGGATTTTAATATTTGCACATTTCTCAACCTCCCACCCTCAAGTGGTTCTTTTCTGGGGGAGCCCACTCTCTTGACGGCTCTGATTAGCCTGTGCAGACCTTTAAAAACCCACCTCTGGTTCTCCTCCTCCACCACCACCACCAGCTGCCTGACCAGCTATGGGTAGCTTGGAGCCAACTTCTTAGCCCCGTAAACCCTCTCCTGATGCTCCCCCACACCAAAGTAAGGAGATAGGTGAGAGAAAGGAAGTATAGGGCCAACCTACCCACCCTTTGCCTCTGTTTTCCCTTACCTGGCCTGGACCCTGGGTGCCCATTCTCCCCCCCATGCCTCGGCCCCCTTCCCACAAACATTCATGCACATTTTGATATTTGCAGTTTTTCTACTTTTGTGGGGGTCCTGTGTCCCTAACCCTAGAGAATCTGGAGTGCTAACTATATTGTCCTTTCCTCTGGCTACTGCCCACAAGAACATGAGAAAAGAACCTGGGTGGCTGTGATCTTTTAAAAAAAAAAACAAAGCCCCTGCCCCCTGCCCCGCAAAATCTCCTTGTTACAGTAAAAAGTTGATTAGGCTAACTCACTGATCAGAAAACATTGTGCAAGCTGCCATGTTTTCCAGAGTTCTTCTTCAGGGTACTTGGTAGAAAAAACAAAAGCAGTAGTAGAAAGCTACATCTTTCCCCCCCATACACCCTCTTTTTTAAATTTGTTTATCACCTAACGTGAAGAAGAGTTTGACAGCTTTCATATTGCCTTGCAGCCTCAGTTGGCTTAATAAATGGTATATTAGTCTAATCTGTTTTTTATCATGGAAGAACAATGATAGATCAAATCAAAGGCCTGCCTAGTTCACAAGTCTGTTCTGACAGTGGTCAATCACTTGCCTATCAAAAAAAAACTAGTAACAGGACACAAATGTAGTTGCAGCATCCCGTTCATGCGTCCAAGCCACTGGTGTAAAGTGGAGATAACATAAATCATCATGACTAATAGCCTCTAATAGACATATCTTCCATGCCTTTAACTAATCCCATGTTAAGACCAGGCAGGTTGGTGGCCATTATTACAACATATGGTAGTAAATTTTATAGTTCAGTTCTTTTTATCTGCCTCGAGGCTCCTACCATTCAGCTTCAGCAGATGACTCTGGATTCTAGTGTTATGAAATGGAGAGAAAAACTCCTGATCCCCTTTCCCCTTGCCTGATCTAATTTTATATACCTCTGTCAGCTTACCCTTACTCATCCTTTTTTTAACCACAAACATAAACTTTTGATAGGAAAGTTGCTCTCACTCTTGTTTTGGTTGTCCTTTTCTGTACTTTTTTCCAGTTGTTTATCTATGGTCAGAACTGTATAAAGTATTCCAAGTATGACTGTGTTACTGCAGTTCCTAAGCCACACTTGGGGTGACATTAGGTATCACTTTGATATCAATAATTTAACTCTCTTCTACCATCCCTCTCCACGTGTTTGTGAGGCCCCCAGACAAGCACGAAACTAGGCACGGCCATTAATTGCTGGACATTCCATTTCCCACCCAGGCAGGCCAGAAATAGCCAGATTGCCGCTTTAGGAGACCTCCCGGCAAACACACTATTATGTATGCACACTACTTACAAACAACTCCCTGCCCCGAGCAGGAGGCTTGATTATGAGAATCCTCATCTGTTGAACACTCCGCGTTTGCATACTGTCTACTTCTTTGTCCATTCGGAACTAACTCAATCGTGCTAAATTCTGACCTTTCGGAAGCTTTGTCTCCAGCCCGAAACTCATTGTTTTCTCCAAGTACAGAATAGCCTGTAGCCACATTTTTTCCCTTATAAAAACCCCTGATTCCGAGACCTTCCTCGGATCGCACCTGATTTCCATCCAGCCTTGTTGCCACTGTGCTTGGCGAGCCTTCCCCTCAGTCCCACGTACTGAGACTCTTCACCTTTGAACTTTCGCAGTGACCTACCTGGGCTTCAGGACAGGTGTAATATCACCCAAATCAACAATCCCTCTTAAAAATCCCTCTGTCTCACTCCCACCTTTATTTTCCATAGTTATCTGTGTGAGTGTGCTGCATACACAGTTTGATTATATTTTAATAAAGATCATATTTATTATTTCAATCCTGTTTGCTCCTTGACTTGGCCTGACCCCATAGACATTGGGTATAAGATTCCGCTCTGTTGCCCTGCCTCTCGCAGTGCTAACTTGTGCTCTTGCTAATTTCCCTACCTTTTGATATTTTGAGAGCATACTTTGGTGTCCCTCACAGGACCCCCAGTAAACAGAGTAACAACTGCGCCATAAATTTGTATAGAGGGGCCTGTGTGTGTGTGTGCGCATGCGCATATAGTTGGTTTTCAGTTTCTTTCCTAATGACTCTACATGGAATTTGCCTTTTTCACAACAGCTTCACACTAAGTCAACATCTTCATTAAGCAATACACCATGACACCAAAGACCCCTTTCTTTTGCTCTGGTACCTGATATAACAAGTTATGATTTTTTGCCCCAAGTGCATGACTGTATACACTTAGGTTGAACTGCATTTGGCTTTTTTGATGACCTTGCCCATGTTTGGAGAGAACCTTCATTCTTCATTTCACCTAGCAGCTCTTTACTTTTCCAATTTGTTTTAGCCATCCTAAATAATTTGCTGCTGTTAACAAAGTTGGCCATGCCACTAATCACCAGTCTGAACTTCAGGTCATTTACGAATAAGTGAAAAAGCACAAAATCTCAATACAGATTATGGGGAAACCCCAGTGTTTTCATCACTCCACTGAGAGAACCAAGCAATTTTTCTTAAGTCTTCTGTTTTTCATTCAGTTACTTATCTATAAAAGCACCTCACTCTCCTATAATTGCCAAGTTTAATTAGTGGTGGGGGAAAGATGTAAGAGGAGTAAAGTGAGCTGGGTTAGAACTCAACTGGCTCTAAAATGGTGGCTGAGTATGCCAGATCCACTCCTCCCTCAGCTTCCCAACATGAGGAAGCTGACAGAAGAGAAAAGTAAATTATTCTAACAATACTGAGATTGAATTCAGCTAGCTCTTGAAGCAGTGGCTGATACACCTGGTTTCATTTCTCACTTGCCTTTCCCATGTGGCTTCAAGACAAGGAGGGAAGCAAAGCTGTCTCCTCAGCCAAAGCACAGTCTGAAAAAGTTTCATTTAACACTTTAGATATCATCTGGCATTAAGACAGTCAAGAATATCATCTGGCACTAAGGCAGTCATAGAGTGGAGTTCCATCCCACTGCCGCAGGTCAGTTCCCTGTTGCACCTGTAGCATTTGTATCCAGAGGTTATAGTACCCTACTAATTTTTTTCATCCTGCAATGTTTCTGTTTTTACACTATAAAATCCAGCACTCTGAATTCCTCCCATCTTGACTACAAGACTTGTAGATTAATTGTATAAACACTTATACATGTTACCCCCTCAAGTGTGAGTGGGGAAAACTGCAGGTTTGTTATCCCCTCAAAAATGTACCTCACCCTTAATTAGGCAATCTGAAACATTTTCACCCTCATTCCCTAGGAATTACACTACCCAAAACAAATGTTCCCCAAACACCAATGTATTTCATTTTGCCCCAGAAGCAAGAACTCTGAGATGTTTCTGTTTTGGGTGGAGAGGTCACCGCCCCCTTATTTGACTTTTTCCTTCTATACTTCCCTGTGTGTAAGGTTAAGAAAGAAGAAATGAGAAGATCATTCCCTTTCTCTCTCTTTTTTTTATTTAATCAGAGCAAATAAAAAAAGAGGGCTTCTAATTTTTCACAATTTCCTCGTAGACATTTTGTCTGTTGATAATGTGCTAAAGAATTTAGATATCTCCAGTGGAAAATTGCAATTCCAAATCCAAAACATAGTCCCTTATCAGACCAGAGGTTCAGATCAAAGCAAATGAGTTTAGAGTAAAGGATATATCTCTTGCTGATCAAGTAATCCAGTGATCAGGAACTCACAGAAGGGCAAAAATCTACTCCATTCTGCTGGTATAAATTCTGCAGCATCCTGAGACAGAGAGAGGAAGGCAATAGCCAAGGAATCCCAATCGTGAAAAAAAGAGATAATGTCAAGCATTCTGGTAGCATCCCTGGAATCAGCTGGGGGACATTCCCTGGATGACAGCTATAGGCAGTCAATGATTATGAAACAGCACACACATACATGCTTGCAATAGCACACAGTACTCAGTAAGCAGGGAACGGCTCAAGTCCAAAAACCAACAGAACCTCCTGGTAGAAGCAGGGTGGGGATAAGCTGCTTTTCTTAATTGCAAGATATTTTCTCATTCCCTTGCTTACATGTCTCATTTCCTAATTTCTGGAGGTGAGAGAAATTTAGCAACATATATGTCTCAGTACTCCGTGCAGGAGAGGGTTACTATGGAGGAAAATGTGGTGAAGCAATAAAGACCAGCTAAGAGAGTATTTGAATGTGACATGGGATTGGGGTAAGGGGAAAGAGACTGTCAGATAATTATGACTTGGATGTGGAAACAGATAGAAAGAGGGAATCAATTTAAACACATGCTTTTCACTTCTGCACATTTCTTTTTCATAGGTTATCATGGGTGATATTGAAAAGGGTAAAAAGATCTTTGTTCAAAAATGTTCGCAGTGTCACACGGTTGAAAAAGGTGGAAAGCACAAGACAGGTCCGAATCTTTGGGGTCTCTTTGGCCGTAAAACAGGACAATCTGCTGGATTTTCTTATTCAGATGGAAACAAGAACAAAGGTAAAAACTAAGGAAAGGAGAACAGAATTATGGGAGCTACTAAACTGAAAGAAAACATCTCAGTTCTATTACCTTGGTATTAGTTGTATAACGACAGTATTCCTAAATAATTTTGATTCAAAGTTATGGAAGTAAAATGCTACTGCGAGATTTCTTCACAAATCAGAGCAAATCGTGGGGAGGTATTCAGGAAAGAAGAGGCCCAGTGCTCTCATATGCTTCCACAGAAATTTACACCTGTGATTTGTGTTCAATTACTTGTTTATTACAAGATTCATGGCCCATTCATACACTGTACACCTCACAGGACCAGCCTCAAGAGTTTTGGTGCTACCAGAGCTTGTACCCAAGCTGGGACCTGACCTCAGCACCAATGTGACAACAGCATTACACCCCTTACATGGCACCATCGAGGAGGAAAGTAGAACTAGTCATACCACCTGTTTGTATGCAGCATCTCAAAGGCAATCTAAGCTGGCCAGAAGCTAGAGTATCAGTGGATGTTTTCATGTATATTGGAAGGTTTAGAAGTGTTTTCTGCAGGCACATTTTATTTGTTTCATCAGGTTGTAGTCCTATGTACACTTACCTGAGGTAAATCTTACTGAATACCGTGAGCCTTACCACTGAAAAAACTTTATTGTAATTAAAATATTTATATCTACTTTGGTTTGCTTTCCAAAAAAGTGAAGTTTTAACTTGTCACTGGAATGAAACCAACATGTGTGCCAATCAGGACTTCAAGTGGAAGACTTTCTGCAACTGGGATGCTGCAGCAGAGGAGTCCCTCTCATCCTCACATACTTTTTGCTCCCAATGATGGGACGCAAAGGCGGGTTAATATAGGAAGAGTCAGTCCTGAAAATATCAAGGTCCCAAACCATTTAGGGCTTTAAATATTATTAGCAGCATCTTGAATTCTGCTTAGAGGTGTACTGGAATGCAGTGCAGTTCCTTTGAAAGTGGTGTAATATAATTTCTCTAACTTACCCAGTCAGCAATCTAGATGCTGCATTTTACATTTGCTATAGATTCCATATTGCTTCCAAGGGAAGCCCCATCTACAGTGCATTGCAGTAATCTAATCAGGAAGTTACTAGTGCATGTATTCATACCATCAGAGGTTGGAAATGTTACTATTTTAGACCGTAGCTCTTGGAATCAGCAGCCATCTTCCATAAGCTCCATCCAGATGCAGGACTGTGGAAGCTGTAGTCTAAAAATAGTTTCTGCATAGGATTTTACTGTGTATGGTGTCATACAGTGAACATTTTGCTTGCTGTGTTTCAACACTGTGGTTTTCATTTAAATGTCTTTAGATGCCAGAATTAACAAGGTGTGTTTAACAGAACAGATACTTTTGACTGCTGAAATTCCGCTTACCTACCTATCCATCTCCTATCACAGATGTGCTCCACATGGTTGGGGCCTGTAAATGGAAGGGAGAATCTAATCCACCAATAGTATCCATTCAGCTGGGAGTAGTGCATGGTTGCCTACAACTCAGTGGCTCCTACATGCTCATTTGTGTAGGACAAATGTGCACAACAAGTATTATGAAGTGGGCAGCAAGAGACAGTCCTATAGCTACAGACAGTATTAAAACCTATTATTGTTAGTAACAATTATGCCCTGTCCTTTTCTTAAGGCGCTCAAAGAAATATTGCATCCTGACAACAACCGTGTGTGAAAGATTAGATAGGAAATGTGATGGGTCAAAGGAAACCTAGTTAGTTTCATGTTTGAGCTTTCAAGTCCTGGTCAAACACTGAGCACCACAGCACACGTTTCTCTCTCTGGGCAGTGATTGTTTAGCACTTTGTTTTTGTTTCATTTTGTTTCCATTCAAGTTAATTATTCTGACAAGGCTAAATGACAGTTGCTGATGCCCCTCCATTGAGGGGAGAGTTGTCTCTTTTGTGTGCTAGTCTCAGGTATTAGGCAGCAAGGGCTCTTGCTGGAAGTTGTTTGGAGAGAATTTGTATGATGTTATTATTTCCACACTTGTGAGCATCTCTTTTAAAAGTGAGTTTCTGTTTAAACATATTTGCTTGAAAACAGAGTGAATGAAATAAACTTCAATAGTTTTTATGTTGTTATTTATACAGCAGTGTTTTATTTTTAATTGTTGCAAGCTGCCCTGAATATTGGAAATGGCATTAGAAAAAGGAACATGTGTTCTAAAATAAGTAGAATAAAGCGTTAACTGAAAAAACCTGGGACGAGAACATTGCTTACTATTCAAATTACATCACCAGAGGTACTAGGGGAGTGTCCCTGAAGAAGGAGTTCCAAAAACCAGGAGTCTTCACTGAAAGGGTTCCCTCTACACCTCAGTAGAGGTGAAACCCTCACTGAAAGGAGACCCTCAGATGAATAGTTCAGCGAGCAGGCAAGTATTTATAGGAGAAGATGTTCCAACTTCTGTCTCCTGTTATATACAGAATACAGTCTGTGATGTGCCAACATTAGCCCTTGCAGCAATTAAAAATAAAACAACAGTGTATAGATGACAATGACACAAGCAAAATAATAGAGGGGAATTACAACAATATTTATTATACGGCCGCTTCTAAAAAAGCCCTCCCTAGATCCCCTGGATATGAATAATTACAGACCAGTCTCCCATCTTCCATTTCCAAGCAAGGTGATCGAGAGGGCTGTTGCCCTTCAGCTCCAAGCTGTCTTGGATGAAACAGATTATCTAGATCCATTTCAAACTGGCTTCAGGGCAGGATATCGAGTCGAGACTGCCATGGTCACCTTAGTGGATGATCTACGCCTAGGTATTGACAGGGGAAGTGTGACCCTGCTGGTACTCTTGAACCTCTCAGTGGCTTTCGATACCATAGACCATAGTATCCTTCTGGAACGCCTGAGAGGGCTGGGGATCAGGGGCACTGCAATTAAGTGGTTCCGGTCCTATCTCTCAGGTAGATACCAGATGGTGATGCTTCGGGACAGCTGCTCCTCGAAAAAGGAGCTTAAATCTGGCATCCCACAGGGCACCGTTCTGTCCCCAATGCTATTTAACATCTACATGAAACCGCTGGGAGAGATCATCAGGAGGCATGGAGCAAGGTGCTATCAGTATGCTGATGACACCCAGATATATCTCTCCATGCCTCGGATAAGAGCATCAACTAAGGATGGCATCTCACCTCTAAACGAATGCCTTGAAGCAGTAATGGACTGGATGAGGAAAAACAGACTGAAGCTGAATCCAGATAAGACAGAGGTACTCGCTGTTAAGGGCCATAGCCCAGGTATGGAGGTTTTTCAGCCAGTTCTAGACAGGGTCACACTTCCCCTGAAAGACTGTGTCCGCAGCTTGGGAGTGCTCTTGGATTTGCCGCTTCAGATGACAGCTCAAATTGATGCGGCAGCCAGGAGTGCCTGCTATCAGCTTCAGCTGATACACCAGCTGCGCCCCTTCCTGGACCTGGAACACCTAAAAACAGTGGTACATGCGCTGGTAACTTCACGGCTTGACTTCTGCAATGCGCTC